>OY755215.1:26760616-26969892 GCA_963576765.1 Draba incana
TGCTCCTTTGATCGTCTCAACTCCTGATCGCGCATATTCTTGATATCCTCCACATCTTTCCGGAAAATTGCTCGGACTTGTTTTTTCTTCGGAAGCACTTACTCGGATATTCATACGACAAGCTTTATCTGACGTGTCACCCGACGTATGAAGCGGATCTTTTTAAAGATCTTCTTTTAAAAACGATACTAATCTAATCATTAAATTTCAACACGTCATTCGAACGTACTTGTTAATTCCGGACTTCAAGTTAAAATTCTGAAGGAAGCTGAAAGATCCATCCTGACGTGTCATCCATCGTGCGGATCCAATATCAAAACCTTTTTTATGGAAAACGAGAAGTCGGATCTTGCCTCCGACGATTTTCTATATAAAAGAAATTCCTCTTCTTCAATTTCTTCATATCTTCGAAAATCTCTTGTTATTTCCTGACTTCTAACCTTCTTCTTTCTTTCTATTCTATCAAAATGACAAACTCTTCTGGCAATAGTTCCGAGAAATCTACCTCTACAAAATCAGAGTTTAACATCGATGATTATGAGGGTTTGGAATTTAACTCACCCTCTGTAAAAGGAGAGGATGTAGCTCAGCAATCCCCAGAATCGAAGAATCCGAGATCCCTGTCTCCTTCTCCGAAAGACTCCAACCTCCATGATGCCAAGGACCATAGTGAGGAGATCGGTGACTCAACCTTTTCTGAAGAACAAAAGCAGAAATCAAAATACTATTTCATAATAACCCAAAGAAGCTAAATAAGAACCTCTTTTAAATTTTATAACAACCCAAACAATATTTATTTCATTTTAACCCACTAACACTTCTTCCTAAAACCTATTGATAATCATGCTCTAAGGGAACACGATAATTGAATACCTACTTGAGATGCATTAATTACAGGATTATATTTTATACGATAGTTTATATATATTGATATCCTTTTACGTGAGAAGAAAATTACTCTCTCCGTTTTAATTTAATTGTCACTTTAAAGTTTAATTTATATAGAAACTATACATATGAATCAACATTTTCAAATGTTAGTACTCCTTCCGATTTAATTTAAATATCGTTTTGACATTTTCACACAAATTAAAAATTCTATTATATTCTTAATAAATAGTTAGATTATTGGTATTTTATTCTACTATTGGTTAGATTTAGGGATAAAAAGCTATTTACGCTAAAAGTTGCATTGAGGCGGTAGGATAAAGTATTTATTGAGTATATATGGATAAGAACAACAATTATAGTGGATAGTACTACCAATCAAACACACACCATATAAATATATATTGTTCGTTTCCATTATTTATTTTCTATGAAATTATAATTAAAACTGCACTACAAGAAAACAGATTTTTTAGCTACTAATAGTTGCGACTAAATACATAGTCGCTAAATGTAGCTACTATTTCGCGACTAATTAGCGACTAAATTACGACTACTAATATTCGCGACGACATAGCGACTAAATTTGTTGGGTTGCTACACCGTCGCGGTTTAGTCGCAAAAAAATCAGGGTAGGTCACGTGGCGAAATAAGTTTGCGACTAAATTAATAGTCGCAAATCAGTCGCTATTTTGCGACTAATTAGCGACTGATTTCGGTGAGTCGCAAAAGTTAGGTGAGACCACACGTGTTTGACATGTTGGGTAGGTGTACCTAATTTTAGCTACTGTAAAATTAGTCGCTATTTGGTCGCAAAATATAATTTAGCGACTGTTTATATAGTCGCTAAGTAGTTGCAAAAAAATCTATAAATAGAAATCTCAAATCATTCGTTCACCTCAAATCATTCGTTCAAAAGTCTAGAAATCTCAAATCATTCGTTCAAAAGTCTATAAAAAAATTTTCAGAAGTTAAAAAATGTCGGGAAATTTTAATAATACGTATGGTCGGGAGTGGATGTATCAGAGGTTCGATGAAGTGACGGGAAATTTCTCGTCAAATTTCGTCGCGGGGGTGGACCAATTCATGGCATTTGCAAATAGCCAACCACTGACGTAGAGCAATGGCGGTAAGTTTTTCTGTCCTTGTGCTGTTTGCAAGAACAACAATATGATTATGCCGGGGAGTAGAATTTATAAGCATTTGTATAAGAATGGATATATGCCAGATTATTATGTTTGGTATGGACATGGAGAAGAACTCAATATGGGTTTAGGATCAAGTTATGTTGATACGACGTGGGTTAGTGGGACTGAAGAAGTCGGTAATGTACTAGAAAATAGATATGTCGATATGGTGAATGATGCATTTCGTGATAACGTGAATTTTGATAACTACGGAGAGTATGGTAGTTATCAAAATGTTGAAGAACATGGTAGTTATCAGAATGCAGAAGAACCTGTCCGTAATCATTCAAAAAAGTTCTACGACTTGTTAGAAGGAGCGAGAAATCCATTATCCGATGGTTGTCGGGAAGGTCACTCGAAGTTATCCTTAGCTTCTCGGATCATGCAAAATAAGGCTGATCACAATATGAGTGAGAAGTTAGTGGATTCAGTATGCGAAATGTTTACAGAGTATTTACCAGAAGGAAACCATGCAACTGGTTCAAATTACGAGACAGAAAAATTGATGCGCAATTTAGACCTCCCATGTCATGCAATTGATGTGTGCATTAACAATTGTATGATATTCTGGAGAGATGACGAAGGGTTAGATAAGTGTGCGTTTTGTAATTCACCAAGATGGAAGCCTAACGAGCAACAACGTAGGACTAATGTACCATATAGTCGTATGTGGTATATGCATATTGCTGATAGATTAAAGAGAATGTATCATAGAGAAAAGACTGCAACGGCAATGAGATGGCATGCAGAGCACATAACCAAGGAGGGAGAAATGTGTCATCCATCTGATGCGGCGGAGTGGAAATATTTTCAAGATCAACATCCTCAGTTTGCCCGAGAAACCCGCAACGTTTATCTTGGATTATGTACAGATGGGTTCAATCCTTTTGGAATGTCAAAGAATCATTCGTTGTGGCATGTGATCTTGACTCCATATAATTTGCCCCCTGGCATGTGCATGAATACGGAGTATTTGTTTCTTACAATTATGAACTCTGGGCCAAATCATCCGCGTGGTAGTCTCGATATATTCCTCCGACCTCTTATTGAGGAGTTAAAA
Organism: Draba incana; assembly: GCA_963576765.1. Classification (NCBI taxonomy): domain Eukaryota; kingdom Viridiplantae; phylum Streptophyta; class Magnoliopsida; order Brassicales; family Brassicaceae; genus Draba; species Draba incana. Next base: position 26,763,752 of record OY755215.1, read on the forward strand.
GAGTTGTGGTCTAATGGTGTCGATGCGTACGATGTGTCGTTGAATCAAAATTTTAATCTCAAAGCAGTGTTGTTGTGGACGATAAGTGACTTTCCTGCGTATAACCGTTCACGGCGTTTAGCGGCAGGAACCCAAGTGCTTTTAACATGAGTTTGACAATGAAAACCACGGCTTTTACAACAAGTTCTACATCTCATATGTGGACAGTCTTTCTTAGCTTGATTACCACAATCTTGACAATTCATACCTCCTTGTCTTGTTACCGTGAACCCTCCTGGTTTATGATCGGAGACTACGTCGAAGTATAACTCCGGCTTCGGTTATTGTTATTGTTATTGCTACTACTTCCACTTGGGACCATTCCAAAAGAGTAGAAGTTGGTAGGAGCTGAAACATGTTGTTGTTGTTCTTGTTGTTGTTGGAAATATTGAGGAGGCCAAATCTCGAAACCCTTGTTGTTATTATAGATCTCGTCTTTGTAAAGATAAAGATAATTGCTCTTGTCTTGATGGTGTGGATGATGATCCTTGTCTACTTGATGATGATGATCTTGCTTGTTGTTATTGTTGTCTCTCCCTCCTAGATAAAAGAATCCTGACATTTCTTTCACAAGTGATGATCCACATCACACGCACAACACACCACAAAGAGAGATCAAAGATTAAAAAAAAAAAAGCAAAAATATTGATTTTACTTTTCTTTTTCTTTGCTTGGAGAGATTTGAGAGTAGAGATGAGGAAGATCCAATTATGTTAAGAAACTAGAAACATAATTTTTTATCTATGAAAGTGGAATTTATCCCAATTTTTCTCGGTGGATAAAGAGAGGGAGAGAGAGAGAGAGAAAAGGTTTTTAAGACATAGAGAGTCCCATGAAGATCTTTTGCTTTGGGGCACTTCACTACAGTTATCTTCTAGTTTGAATGAATCCCCATCACATAAATATCACTCACTATATATGTTTAAAAGAAAAGAAAAGAAAAAAAGAAATATAGATAAAGATAGATAAGCTGACATTATTTTAAGTAATTTTCTTTAGACTAATCATTTCATTAATAAATATTCTCTACATTTTTCATTGGTATTTTCATGATTCCTTATTAGAATCCAAATACAAGTAAACAAAGAAATTAAAGGACGCGTTTTTCCTCATCTATGTTTTGTTTGTCTGCAGACGCTAATTATATACATCTAGTTAGAATCATAAATAGTATGCATGAAGTGTATTTAATATTTTCTTTGATTGTTAAAAAAATGTATTTAATATGTGGTTAGTCATAGACTAAGAGCCTGACTGGTGTAGCCGCAGCGGTTGCGGTTGCGGCTGCGGGAGTTTGCGGAAGCGGGCGGTTGCGGTTTCAAGCGTTTTTCAGCGATTTGAACGACTAGTGCAACGGTTTAAAATTAGTTACGACTGGTTGACAGCGGGTGCAGTAGCGTTTAAATAATAAATTAACAATATAAATACAATAAATAATTATAAAAAATATCAAAAATCATATTATTATAATAAAATATAAAAGTTATTAATTCAATAAATTTAAATACTAGAAAATCATGTATATGATACTTACGTTTATTATTATTATTATTATTATTATTATGGATGAAAGTTATAAATTTAATAGAGAAATTGTTTCTTTTGTAGATTAATGTTATATTTTAAAATTTTAGTTTGTTAGATTTATATAAAATTGTGATCTTAATTTATTATGAGAATTTTGGTGTGAAGATTTTATAAATATAAAATTATAATAGGTTACTAATTAAAAAAGTCAAATTATTTATATATATTATAATTATAATATTCAAATCTTGATTTTTTTAAAATTTATTATATATTTTCTGATTTTTAAGTTGATTTTATTTTATTTTTTAATAAAAATAAATCCAACCGCAAACGCTCGAGGGAATCAACTTTTGGTTTTAAGCGGTACAGCGGTACGGAGCGGTAGAAAGCGTTTTCCACGATTTTGAAGACATTAGAGAAAAAAAAAGGTTTACGTGTTTGAGTTTTACATTTAAAATCTTCCTCTTCTTCTTTTGTTCTTTCAATTCTTTGTATTTTGCTTGTGAGGATTCTTCTTCTTTTTTTTTTTTTTTGTAGCTGATTTGTTTAGAGAAGGATTATTTTTGTTTTTGTTAAAATCATGTTTGATAAATTGTTAATTATATTAGATGGTTTCTCTACCCTTGAAACTACATTTTACTATACAAAGCTCTAAATTCATTTTTTCTAAAGACAATGGTTTGTTGTACATTCAAGTCTAAAATTGATTGTATTTTTATGAATAGGTTAGTGTTTTTTTTTTCTATAGCTTTTATGGTTAAGTTAGTGTTGCGTTTAAATCAGTGGTAGACAAGATATAAGCAATAATGCGAAACTAAATAACATTGAAAGGCAAAGTAACAAGCAATATCTTTTTATAACAAAGACTTCATACAGTATCTTTAATGTAAATCCATCTATCTATGATGAGTTAGAGTGTTTCTTAACCTAACCTGCTTTCAAAACTTAAAACCATTTCATATTTTACTTTCTTTCTCATGGTAATGCAAGAGATTAGGGTCCACATTAAATATAAGAAGATATGATTAATTGTGCGTGATAAAACTTGAAAACATCACTTACATTCAAACAAGCAAACAAAAATCTCTAAAAGCACCAGTTAAAATGATATATGGAGGGACAATATATATATATAGAGAACCTCTCCCTGTAAGTCAACCAAAACAAGGACATAGAAAAAAAAACTAGGACTTGTGAAAGAGAGATAGAGAGAGGAAGTGAGGATGTGTACCAACCACCAGTGCCTGCAAAAGAAACACAAAAACCAAACTTGTCATAAGAAGCCAACTTTGTATTAGGACGAAAAGGAGCAATCTTTAACAAGTTTACCTGATGAATACACAAAAGATAAATTTTATGCATCAAGGCCTAGCACCTCTCTGAAAATCCAACGACCAGGAACCATCCTCATTGCGTCTGCCAAATTTCCAGTTCTATGCATCATTAGAATGTTGTTGTAGAGACCTTGTAGACAGCGCAGACAATCGGAGTAGTCCCATCTCCTGCGAGAATGCAAATGTTGAACAGTTCTGGGTGTGGTGGGTTACAGGCGAACTCTTCTAAAATGTTATTAATCTTGTTGTCTGCGGCTTGTTTTTCACTTCCGCATATGTGATAATCAATGAGTCCTACCGATTCCGCTTGATTAAGCTTGTCATCGCTATTTTTCTGTCTTGCGCCAACAACAACAGTGATTTTAATAGGACCAATGTAGCCATGGGCTTTGAGCCACAGTTTCATTCTTTCCATGGCCTCTAACACATCAATCTGCTGTCGGTTTTTCGGGACGGGCTCATTCTCGAGATCCCAAATCAGTTCTGTTGGAGCATCTGCAAAGTGAGGTTGTGGACTCCCATCATCTTGAAGAATGCTATGGGACCTTATCAAAGACGCAAGTGGATGCCGCAGTTCAACGTTCAATTCTGGAAGACCAGGATTGTTTTGTACAACAACCGGATCATCAGTGAGAAACGTACACACACTCATTGTTTTTCTTAGAAGAGGACTTAGAAAGGGGACTTGCTGTGTACACGGTATTAGATCCATAACCAAGTTAATTGCTTCAGTGCACCACGGATTAATCCTTACAGCCTCGTTACCCCATAACAGAGCCAAGTGATTTGCTCCCAAGCCTTGATAGGCTTTCGCTTTCAAGAAAAGGATTGTACCTAGTGAATTGAATTTGGGAAACTCTCCGTCATGGAAAAATGCTTCCGGGTAATGTAATGTACCATCCGAATCCAAATAAAACTGTCTAAGTCTGTTGATACATGATTGCCATTCTCCCAAAGCAAACTGATATTCAATGAAACAGAATTAGAAGCAAAACATATACACATAGAGTATGAAGTGACAGCAAAGAATGTAATTACCCAGCAAAGAAGTTGAGTGATCAGAAGAATCGAATTAGTTTTCTTGGACCTAAAACCCTTCACTTGTTCCAGAAATTCCTTATATTTACTCTCACGGTAAAGGGATTGCGCTTTCTTTGTCTCGTCTTCACCGCTATTACCGAGATTCATCGCAAAGATCGAAGCAGAGTTATGCATGAGGTACTCCATACAGGTATCAAAGGCTTCCCTATACACTACATGATGTGGATTGTGTTTCTTACTTCTTCTTATGAGTACACGGGTTTCGTCCCCTTGCGTTTTCATTTCTAAACAGAGATAAGTCGGTGACTCTGGTGATGGGGTTTCGGGTACGGCGGAGAAACGGAGGCTGACGACGTCGCGATGATGATTACTGGCCGCCGGATGTCGCAGAGGCCGGGAACAGAGGTATCAGACTTAAACCTAACTCTTGTCTTACTTTGAAGGAGAGGTGAAAACGGGGAGAAACCCGACCCGTTATTAAAAACCTAAACCGACTCGAGGACTAAATAATTGGGCTTAAGGCCTATATTTTCTGACCCAAAAGCTAATCTTATTAAACGGCCCATTTTTATTATTTTCAAAATGTTTTCTTATGTGTATGTCTCCTCCAAGCTTTTGTTTGAGAATATTCAAGAATTTTTGTTTGAGAAGATTCAAGAAATATAGATACTTTCCAAAAATATCATTATTCTAAAATTTTAATATTATTTTATGTTTAAATTAACTATATTATATTAAAATTTGGTTTAAAGAATTTACGGGTTACTAGGGATAAAAAAACTTTTAAAATATAAATATTTTGAAATATTATTTATTTAAAATATTTTATAAGTAGTATGTTTATAAAAAGATAATTCAACAGTATCATATTTGTAAAAAAATAATTTAACAACGGTAATTTACAATTGTCCCGGTTGGTTTTGTAATTACCACCAATTTATACAATAATATTGTTTTGTTTTCTAGTAGCTTATGGGGAGGGATCGGTGATGGAACTAATTAATTACGCAGAAACCGTTTTCACTATACTCTGAATTGGAAGTATTTACCTACTCTAGCATGATCACACAACATAAAAACATCAATAGCTTTTGTAAATATTATTTTTAATTTGTGAAAATGGCGTCTACATCAACGGATTATTTTATTTTTATCCAATGTATATGGATGAATTCGTGAAGAATATAATTTTCTTTTTCTCTTTATCTTTCATTATGCTATTCCTTCTTTTTATTTATCACTATGCGCAATTAAATTCCAAAACGAATGGTTTAACAAAAAATAGTAAATTTTATCCAGCTAACACATTTTACGTAAACTTTGTAGCTTTAGTTTAGATTTGTAGTCCGTTTTAAAAATCGTAGTTGTTGAATTTTGTTTGTTTGTTTTCCTGACGGCGATGCATAGATGATATGATCAATATATGAATACATAAATAAAACATATGTACAACATTCATGGATGTAGCGTGTATGTATTAAATGGATACACACAGATTGTTGGACCACGATTATGCTGATAAAGACATCGAGTTTAGACAAAGCGACAAAGAAACAATCGAGGAAGGAACTTAACTGAATCCATGAGAAACCCTAACCACTAACTTTCACTTAGTTTGTATCATATACAGAGGGGGGGGGGGGGGGGGGGGGGCAATCTCTTTTCTAAGGAACTTTTTTGGTATTAAAGAGAGCGTAAAGTGGTTACAAATTGAAGAGAGCGTTTTTCAGCAACCTATAAACAAAACAGAAAGAAGAAAAAAACAAGACAGATATGCTTTTCAAGCTACTAGCACAGTGCCTAACTGAAGTCAGAATTCGATAACCAAATGAATTCAAGCTACTAGCAGTGCCTAATTGAAGTCAGAATTCGATAACCAAATGAACATTAGATATGTATGCACTTATTTTCCCTCAATATACATTTTGAAGTGAAATTATATTTGTTTGTTTTTTAACGTTTAGGGGAGCAAATGGGCCTTCAAATTTGTTGAACATGAAAACTGTATGGTATCTAGAGGATTTATATGATATTTGTAAAGAGGACTGAGATAAATAATGTGTCATATCAATCGTTATCGAGTTAGGTATAAGTATAACAGATGTTGAGGATGCATTTCAAAAAAAAATTCGATACTAGTCTTTCACTTTGACCATAGACTTTACAATTTTACAATGATGTGTCGAGTCTTGAACTCTTCAAGCTTATTGACCCATTAGTTTCCCCTTTTTTCAACATAATTTATTAACAATTTACTCGCTAACTATCCTTTCAAACTTAACCTAACGTATTTTAATGGTAATTAATGATAATGCCTAACATTTGACCTGTGAGGATAGCCAAGTATGTACCACATGCACGACATTGCAACCACATGCACGTCATCAATACGTAATAGTAATAAAGAAAAAACAAATACAAAAAAAAAAGATTTCATATTAGTTACAAAATTATGGTTAGAGAATATGTATTTCTAAGGAATGCCATAGGCTAATCCTGTGAATTCTGTAGAACTTTTGAGAAGCAATAAGTGAGACAGATTAAGCATAGTATCAGAGAAGATGATCATGACTTTTTGGATCAACTACAGTTATTGAAAATTAAAAAAAAATTAAAAAAATAATTATGATTGAGAGAGACTGAAATAAGATATCACATGTCATGATTCAGACACTGTATAGTTTTTGAGTAACTTCCATCTTCTCCTCTGTCATCTTTACTTGTCCTAAATCAAGCAATCTATAAATGTACTACTAACTAATCATTACTGTTATTAACAGTATCAGTTCACACATACATATTGAATATTATTTCACAAGTTCACACACAGGGGCGGTTCCAACATGGAGAACCCCAGTTAAATTTCAACAAAAAATTTATATATATGTAATTATGTGAGAGAATTGGTAATTTAGTGATTAAATTGCTCTAGTGCCCCACTAATCTCACGTCCAAATCCCATAATGCATCCACTATACATATTTTTTACTTTTTGCCTATGATAAATTTTGCATTAATTAATCGAGTCATGTTTCTATTTTTCTATTTTCTTAATTAGCTTCTTTATTTGCAATTGTGTATGTATCTAGTAAACTTTATTTCTCAAATGTTTTTCCATTTACTAAATCTTTTTACATCATTCCAAAATAATCCTTTGCCTTTTATAATTAAAGTAGATCTCTTATTTTTTTTAAGCCACAATATATGTTTTTCTAGGTCATAATTTTTTTTCAAGACTAAAAATCTATAGAATAAAATTTAAGAAAGCAAGAAGTTTTACAATGTTTTTCAATCAAATTCAGACGTATTATTAAAATATATAAAATATAACACAATCATTTCTATATTTTTTTTTATAAAAAAGAATATTATTATACATTTTATATTTATTTTTACCATGTTTATTAAAAATATTGTGCCCCCACTAAATTTAGGTCCTAGATCCGCCTCTATTCACACATACATGTTGAATACAATTTAATTCACAGGGATAAACTCTGTATCATATCTATATATTTGTATATCATTCATTTGTAAATGTGTATATAATACCACAAAGTAAATTGTAAGAAATAAACTAGATAATGAAATGAGGTTTAGCTACAGTCTACAAACGAATGATAGTCATATTCATGCAAGTAATAATAATCAAATAGCCAAAAATATCATAGTTCTGCAGGGAAGTAGTTTGATACTATATTACTATCGATAGTTTAAATTCATCTACTCGAACATTTCACATGTTAAGTATTTACTCGTAATTTGACGATATCTCCAAATAGTTAACCTTAACGTCCTAATATTGTAGATAGGGGTTGCATCTAGAAGGAATGATACGATATTATCTAAGTGAACCATAGACTAAAGAGTCGGATATATAGGGAAATTTTTTGGCTTATTCAACTAAAAGACTCAAACCAGATAAAATATAGACTAATCATAGATTAAAGTTAATGCATGAATATGATTTAAAGCCGTCCAAGACCTTCTCTTCTGTTTTTTAAACTAAACTTTTTCCATCTTTTCTGTGATCTTGATTATATACATTTGAAATGAGAATTAATTTTGTATCTTTTCACTCTGGAGAAGTTCGATTGGGTAATATAAAAGTTGTTTAAAGTTTTTTTTTTGAAAATTTTGTTTCTGAATATCATTTTTTCTTTCTTTCAAATCTTTGATCAATGGAACACGAAACCTAATTAAGTCATGTTTAGATCCGGCAAGCAAACGGATAAACGGGGGGTAAAAAGCAGCTTCGAGCTCAACACCAACCAGAAAGCTAAATCACTATCAAACCCAAAAATCTTTGTGTTAATTAAAAACACAATTAAAGGATTTCTGATTTGACCTTCGAAAAAGTACTATCGTGAGGAAACCAATAATAAGCGGGTTATATTAGTAAAATCTCGATTTCAACAAAAAAAAAAGTATTTTCATAGACTCAACTAAACTACATTCAACTCGACACAAAGAGATCAATCCTACGTAAGGAACCCAAAAAGACAAACAAATGGTCTCACGTAGAAAAATATCACCGGGATAAAAGGAAACCTGAGGGCAATAATTAATTTAAGTACCAAACGGCAAACAATATAGTAAAAGACCAAACTACGAGAAACTAGAACACTAATTTAACTATCATTGATATCTTGAAAAAACGACACTCGTACGATGTGCATGTTAATTACCACTAAGTAACAACAACCTAGCTAGGGTAGTTTTTATCCAATCGCACGAAATTCCAAAAAGACAAAGACGGATACAAAAGACAACAACAACTTAGAAAAGCATCTCATTATTATGACGTTTTAAAAGATTGACAATAATCAATAACTGATTCTGAATCTCAAGACCGCGGAGGTGTGAAGAATGGCGTACCGTCAATGAAGGAGTTGAGTTGAGCCGGGTAAAGCGACGAATGGTCTAAAATCAATCCACTGTTATTGTTTCCGGCGACAGTAACCGCCGTTTTATTGGCGGTTTCTTCGGCATTGGTGGTGGTTGTGGCAGTAGAGGCAATGAGGTTAAGATGATGATGATGATGATCTTGATCTGGTCCTTGATCATAAAGAATGCCTTTGAATACATGTCCTCCAATATTCACTGCTGTTTGATCTTGCTTTGTTCGGAACAGTCGGTGGAAGCGACGGAGTGGCGTATGGCTCGGTCGTCGACGTCTCAAATCTGTTTCAAAACCCTAATTTTTTCCTTTAACCGAAACTTTCTTAACCAGTTTACTTTGGGTCGTTTTATATAATATAATATATTTAAAAAAAAATGTGATTAACCAACTACAAACAAAAACAAAACCAATGAATTCTTATACTTCAGATTTTAAGAGTATTATGCATATCACTAAAACAAATGTCACATAAGAGTACTACAAATTATAATACAAGAGTTAATCTATTATTAATACATGAAAATAGACACACAAACACGTGAATCTACAAATTATAATAAGAGTATTATGCATATCACAAAAACAAATGTCACATAACCATTTGAGAACACAATTTAACAGTCGGAAGAAACGATTAAATCTGTGAACAACTAGACGTAGAGATCAAATCTACAACATCATCACTAACAATTAAGCCCATTTTCCCTTATTTTACTTTTCTTAGTTTGTGTTTGCAATGGGGCCTAATTAAGCCCATTTTATATATCTACTATATATATATATATATACATATAAGCTCATGGGATCTCTCTATGTGTTAACACCTCATCAATCAAGTAAAAATTAACATGTCTCACTTCAAAAAAAGAAAAAATGAAATTGCAAAAATATCAAAAGAAGTTTTTCCGTCTCTTCAGTGTTTTATCCGTTAATTTCCTTTAACGCTTAGCTTTGCAATTTGCATCATCAACATCCGTTAATTTCAGTTCTCCACGTACGCTGTTCACTTATTGATTCTCCTTACTGATTCTCTAACAAAAATTCTATATTTATTCTTTCAATTTAGAAATCAAACATCTCCGAGATTCTCTATTTTAAATTACGATGTGATAAACCTATTCTTTCGATCTATCAAAACTTGTAAAGTCAGATTCTCTACTCTTCTTCCTACAAGCACTTATGTTGTTTCCAACCTCTATATACATATACATCGTTTCTCTGCAAAGTTGGGAAGAAAAAAACCGCATAAGAAAATTTATTTCTTCAGGATGTAAATAAGAAAAAGGGACGAGGCTAGCGATAATGCTGAGAAACGACCTATAGACCTCGACTATCAGGTCAAACGATCTTCAGAATTTTTGTGGGGCTGTTCGCTCAAGCCTTTTTCTCGGTTTCTTATTCAACCCGGACATGAACATCCGATGTTCAATGTTCATCATCTGGATTTAGTTTTAGGGTCTCGCTTTTTTACTAGCTATGAATTTGCTGTTGTTTGCTAATATTGATGTTAATGGGTTTACTCTAATCCTAAGACGTGAAATTATACCTACGATCTTCAACACAACTTGTCGTTTCAATTCAACTGCAAGGTTTTTGCAAAAAAAAGATTCTATAGTTTTGTTTTGATTTTTGCCTTCAGGTAATGTTGTTGGAGCTCTTTTCGTTTTTCAATATCTATTTATATGGATTGCAAAGAGGACCTACATTTATATCAAAAAGAGGGGTACTTATCAAAAGAGATTCTATAGTGGCTTGCAGTGATCCCAAACTCTCATTATCAAAAGAGAGGTAATTATGATTTGATAAAGGTGTTTCTTTTAGTTTACATCTCTTTGCTACTTTACAATCCTTTAGCAGATTGTTGATTAAACAATCAAGAAAGATTTCACATCTCTTATTCTTGTTCATACAAATGCCAGAGAACATGATTACTTTGCATTTCTAGGTTTCATGTTTTTTTTTTGTTATTCGATGTTATCCTCGTATTATTTGATTCTAAAATGATGATATTAAACATTTTCATAGGCAATACCGATGATGATATTAAACATTTTCATAGGCAATACCGAGAAAGAGGATGTGTTGTTCATACACGGATTCATATCTTCAACAGCATTTTGGACAGAGACAGTGTTTCCAAGTTTTGGACAGAGACAAATGAAATAAATGATATATTAGGATTTTGGCCTATTTTTCTTATTGTTTTCTAGTTCTTTTCGAGTCTTTCTGGTTTCTTTTTGTGTCATTTCAGGTTCTCGGAGGCTTTGGAGCATGGATTGAAGTTGTTGGAGCTATTTGGAGCTAAAGAGATGAATTTGGAGAAAAGGACAAGTTTTCATGACCGAGCACCTGCTCACTTGTTCCGAGCACCTGCTCGCTCCTTTGACCCAGACCCGAATCCGAGAAGCATTTATTCCCAGAGGCAACCAACCTTGATAGGGCCCCACACGCCAGGTTCTCCCCTTAATTGCTCAGTAATATCTCCTAAAATCATTCTCCTTGGATAGTGTTGACTTACCATTGTTGGAAGATTTGATCCTCCCCATTTATGGAGAGATCACGACCGGTGCAAAAAAAGGAAGAAAGTTGACTTGACCAGAGGAGATCACGCTGAGAAATTAATGGAGGATTTGGCCGAGACATGAAGGAGGAAAGAAGACTTTTAATTCATTTTTGGGCATTCTTCTATTGGAGACCTTTTTTTTTACACAGGAAGACAATTTGGTTTTGATTTCTCTTCTTCTTTTGGTTCGTACGTTCTGTTCTTATTTTGATCCGAGACTTGAGTGTTTGACTTTGGAGTTTCATTATTTTATTCCAAACGTTTGTTACATTTCATTGTTCGTAATCGTTGAGCTACTACCTTGGACAGACTCATACGTTCCGAATCATTCCACAACAATTTTATTCGGAGAAGAATTCCTAAACCCTACCTCTTTTATTATTATTTCATGATGAATTCTCTGTGTTTAATTGTAGCGTTTTTATTCTTTATGTCTGAGTAGTCCTTTAGCTAGGTTAAGGCGATTCAATGGTGATTTAGGATTGTTTAGTGGTTGAGCCAAAAAGGGCCAAATTATTTATGTCTTCACCAATAGATATTCTTATTGCTTAGGTTAAATTGATCACTTAATCTATGATTTTTAGGTTAAACTTATTCACAACAGTGTTATAGGTTGCTAGAAGAATCGTTGATGAGCAATTAGTGCATAACCAACGACTTGATTGTTATGATTGATTGTGAACAATTGAACCATCTCATTAATGCTTGTCTGCATCATTACTAAATCCAAACAACAGTTTAGGCATTTAGGTTGCTGGATAAAGATATTGATACATCACGACAGTGGGCCAATATTAAATTTATGTTTGAGTTATAGACCGCGTTTAAATTAAGTCCCTGAATAGTTGCTCAGCCTTAGAATCCGAAATCACCGGAGAATTACCTTGATCTAGTGCTTTTATTATTGAATTTTTATACCGTTTAAATCTTTTGTCATTGCTTGTTTCAAAAACCACCATTTTATTTTATCTTAGCTTTAAGTAAAATCTCATATTTTCAAAGTGTAGCCTTGGTCTCTGTGGATTCGATACCTTCTATACTACTGCATTTGTCTGTACACTTGCAGCTTTATTTTGGCTTAAAACTCGAGATATCAAGTTTTTGGCGCCGTTGCCGGGGACCAATTGCGTTACCTTTTATTTTTGGTTTTATTTATAGTCTAAGAATTTTGCTAATTTTAGTTTTTGTTTTTATTTGTTTTTGCTATGTTTGAGGTGTTGGGAATGTCCTGAAATCACACTTGTATTCACTCTAGTGATAGTTGTACTGTCGAGATTAGACATTCATATGATACTAGGTGGTCATAACGTTTTGCTAGAAGCCGCTGATGATCTATGAGTTATGAACTCATTGCTAGTATTATATGATCCTACAGGGTCACACACCTAAGCAAACTGGATTTACTTTATGTGGGAATGATCATTAATGTAATGATCAAATGGTGTGTATTTGATACACATAAGAATTGTGTTTTAGAGGAGGTGTCGATCGACACTACATTAGTGTGTCGATCGACATGGGCTAAAAACCAAAATAGGGATTTCGGTTTAATGACTTAATTTGAACCGGTTTAATCGCTGGACAATTAGGTTTTCTCATGTGCCTATATATATGATATGAGGCACGAAATTGAGAGTAACCTTAAGCCCTAAGTCCATAGCCACCTCTGAAACGTAGGATTCCCAGTGAGATTCGATTCCAGGTACTAGCATCCCTGCGGGTTCCAGTTTGTGTGCGTGTGGACTATCTGTAGAGGCACAACAATTGAGGTGCTACAGATCTCGAATCCCTGATCTCCTTCCGCTGCTAATATCCAGGTATATTCGAGATCCCGTTCTTATAGATTCATTGTTTACAAACCCTAGATCCTAGGCTAAAAGGAATTGTCACTAGGTTGATTAATAGAGATTAATCTGGTAAAAACCTGAGCGAATTCCTACAGTGGTATCAGAGCCAGGTTTTAACTTTGAATCACTAGAACGTTAATGAATTAGAGAATTCAGATTGATACATATGATGTATAGGATGTTTGTTAGATCAATTTTCAGAAAGTCAAAATTGTTGTTTTGTTGAAATTGTTCTTCTCGGCCACCAGAACCGTTCGTGTCGATCGACATAATGGTTGTGTCAATCGACACGGCTATGCAAAATTGTTTTGTCAAAATTGTTCTTCACGGCTTAAAAAACCTAGTCGTGTCGATCGACACAATGGTTGTGTCGATCGACACGATTGTCTCTGCCTTGCGATTTGATGAATCGGCTTGAAAACCCTAATCGTGTCGATCGACACAATGGTTGTGTCGATCGACGTGATCGTCTCTGCCCTGCAATTTGATGAACCGGTTCAATTGGATTGAATCGGTTATCGCGCTTGGTTAGAAATCAATTAAACCGGCTTATTGCAGTTTATTGCGATTTGGTTAGTGTCGATCGATACAAATGTTGTGTCAATCGACACCGACCGGTTATCGACCCGGTTCAATTAGATTGACCGGTTATCAATCAGGTTCAATTGGATTGACCGGTCATCGCAAAATTGATTTGGGTTTTGTTAGCGTCAATCGACACAAATGTTATGTCGATCGACAAAGACAAATTATCGATCCGGTTCAATTGAATTAACCGGTTATTGATTCGGTCAATTAAATTGACTGGTTATCGAAAATTAAATTTGGTTCAGTCAATGTCGATCAATACAAATGTTGTGTCGATCGACACTGACCGGTTATCAAAATTGATTCTGTCGGTTATCGAAACAGGTTCAATTGGATTGACCGGTTGTCGAAGAACTGTAACAGAGAGGTAAGTGTCGATCGACACTAAGGTAGTGTTGATCGACAGCCTACAAAGATTGTGGGTTAGTGAACCTGAAACCAAATATCCGAACCAGATTTAATAAGAATCTAAATCTTCCTAAATGCATATATGATATGTGTTAAGGATTAAGAGTTCAGTTCCTCAACTAAATATCAAGTGTTCTGGATATCTTCCCGATCTTGTCAGCTGTCAAGACTCGTTTCATTGCATGATAGGCTTGCAGTGCAAGGTATCTGCAGTTACATGAGTAAGGCAGTAGGTAATTATGTTGATGGGCTTGCAATGCATGGCATCAATTGTTACATGACTGAAAAGATTGGTTTACTTGAGTGGGCTATCAGAAGTTCTGGGCCCATAGACATCAGATGGATAAAACATAAGATATCTTATCCACAACCAAGAGTCATATTGGATATGATTAGCAAAGTGTTGCTTACCTATATAGCTAAGATTTGAGTGACAGCCAGTGGCTCGCTCGGGTCTTGGTGAAATATGGATCTTGGATCATTATATTCATTTGAGGAAACATTGTTTTGAATATAATGCGAGTTTTCTTAATTGTTAAGATTTCTCATTTTCTGAATATCATAACTGAATTTTTTTTTTTTTATTACAGTTATGTCTAATCAGAACTCTTTCTCGTTGAGATCCGTCTTTGAGAAGGACAAGTTAAATGGATCCAACTTCCTTGATTGGTATCGGAACTTGAGAATCGTTCTCAAGCAGGAGAGAAAGGACTATGTCCTTGAGAAAGCTCTCCCCGAGAAACTAAGGTCCAATGCCTCACATGCGGTAGATGATGCTTGGAATAAGCATTATTATGATGTAGTCGATGTGCGCTGTCTGATGTTGGCTACCATGAACTCGGACTTGCAGAGGCAATATGAGAACGTGGAATCACCTATCGAGATAGTCACTAGCCTGAAAGCTATGTTTCAGGAGCAGACTCGAACTGAGAGATACCAGATGGTTAAATCTCTGTTTGAGTGCAAGCTACCAAAGGATGTTCCAGTGAGTCCTCATGTCATGAAGATGATGAGTTATATTGATAACCTGAGGAGACTGGATTGTCCTATTAGCCAAGAGTTGGCTACTGACATCATTCTGCAGTCACTGCCGTTGAGCTATGATAAGTTCATCAAGTACTACATCAAGAATGTCTTGACAAAGACGTTGACTGAACTGCATGACATGCTCAAGGCAGCTGAGCTCAACATCAAGAAGGGCAAAAGGTTTAAGAAACCTGGTAAAAATAAGGGTGAGAGCAAGGCCGTCCAGATTGTGAATCAGGATAAGCCCAAGTCTCCCACTAAACCCAAGTCTGGCCCATCTGATGATGATACATGCAGCTACTGTGGGGAGCCAAGGCATTGGAGGAGAAAATGCAAGAAATACATGGAAGATTCTATGGAAATAATGGAGATGTATGAGACTCTTTATTCAGGTATTTGTGTTACTTCAAGTTCTATCTTATGGGTATTAGATACCGGTTGTGGTGCTCATATTTGTTTAAATATGCAGAGCCTAAGCAACAGTAGAACGTTGAAGAAGGGACAAATGGAGATGCTCAACAGG
Organism: Draba incana; assembly: GCA_963576765.1. Taxonomy (NCBI): domain Eukaryota; kingdom Viridiplantae; phylum Streptophyta; class Magnoliopsida; order Brassicales; family Brassicaceae; genus Draba; species Draba incana. Next base: position 26,779,554 of record OY755215.1, read on the forward strand.
AATGAAGCAAGAGTTGCTGCATTAGCTGTAGGAAGTTTCCACTTGTAGTCGCCTTCAGGCTTGGTTTTAGAAACTGAATAATTGCTATTATGTACCTGCTATGAGCAGAAATGACATTTCATTTTCTTGTAAAAATATGAGTGACTTTCATTTTGATTAAAGACAAATGTTGATCTTTTGATCTTAATGATATGTTCTATGGTAGCACCCCATTAGAGAATGAGTTTTATGTCTTAAACCAATCAATGCATGTGTATAACATAAACACAAATCGGTTCTCTAGCATTGTCATTTGGGCTACAAAGGATTCAGAGGTTCCATAGTGATGGGCTCTTGGGCTCATTTGATTGTGAATCATGTGAGAAAAGTGAATCATGCTTATTGGGCAAAATGACTAAGGCCTCTTTTAACAAACAAAAGAAAAGGGCCAACGACTTGTTGGGCCTTATACATACAGATGTGTGCCGCCCGATGAGCACAAGTGCTGGAGGAAACTTACAGTACTTCATTACCTTTACTGATGAATTCAGTAGGTATTAACATGTCTATATAATGAGACACAAGTCAGAATCCTTTGAAAAGTTCAAGGAGTTCTAGAATGAAGTACATAATCAAATTGGCAAAAGTATTAGAGCTCTTCAATCAGATCGCGGAAGTGAATACTTATTCGATCAGATCGCGGAGGAGAATACTTAAGTCAAGAGTTAAGTGATCATCTGAGAGAGTGTGGAATTGTTTCACAGCTCACTCCTCCTGGAACGCCCCAAGAGAATGGAGTTTCCGAGAGGAGAAATCGGACCTTATTGGATATGGTTCGATCAATGATGAGTCACACAGATCTTCCATTATCTCTTTTAAGGATACGCTCTAGAAATGTCTGAGTTTACACTAAATAGGGTTCCATAAAAATCAATTGAAAAGACATCACATGAGATGTGAAATAGAAATGTTCCAATTTGTCTTTCCTGAAAATTTGGGGTTGTGAGGCTTATGTAAAATGTTTAATAAGCTCGCACCCAAATCCGATAAGTGCTACTTCGTTGGTTATCCTAAGGAAACCAAGGTACAACCGTTCTGAGAACAAAGTGTTTGTTGCTAAGAACTATGCTTTCTTGAGAGAGATTGTCTTTCCAAAGAACAGTGGGAGTGAAGTACAACTCGAAGATGTTCGAGAATCACAGGAGACTACTCGACCTGTTAAGGAAGAGCAGTAAGTGGATCTGTAAAGAGTTGTAGAACCTACACCTGTGGTGCCTGAAGTTCGCAGATCCGCAAGGATTCGTAAGGATCACGAGAGATATGGATTTTTTGTGACCGATTGTCATGACTTGTTGATCATTGACAATGACGAGCCTGCGAATTTTGAAGATTTACCTGATGGTGTAAAAGCCATTGAGTGTAAATGGATCTTCAAGAAGAAGATTGACGTGGATGGATATATCCAGATATACAAAGCTAAGTTGGTGGCTAAAGGTTTCAAGCAAATCCATGGTATGACTATGAAGAGACCTATTCCCAGTCACTATGCTTAGATCCATTCGGATTATCCTAGTAAATGTCATTTATCATGATGATGAGATTTGGCAGATGGATGTGAAAAACAGTTTTCCTTGATGAAATTCTGGAAGAGGATGTGTACGTGACAAACCCTGAGGTTTCACAGATCCTAATAATGCTCGGAAAGAATGCAAGCTTCATCGATCCATTTATGGATTGAAGCAAGCATCATGGAGTTGAAATCTTCGTTTTGATAAAGCTGTCAAAAGGTTTGACTTCATCAGGAACGAAGAGGAACCATGTGTTTACAAGAAAACTATTGGGAGTGTAGTTGCATTTCTCGTTATGTATATAGATGATATACTTCTTCTCGGAAATGACGTTCCGTTGCTTTAGTCTTTGGAGACTTGGCTCGGAAGTTTTTTTTCAATGAAAGACATGGGAGTAGCCGCGTGAATTCTTGGAATAGGAATCTATAGAGATAGATTGGGTAGGCTAATTGGATCGTGTCAAGATGCTTATGGTGATAAGGTCTTGGACAGATTCAGTATGCATGATTCCAAGAAGGGCCTCATAGCAATGTCTCATGGCATTAATCTTGGCAAGACGCAGTGTCTCTAGACACCGGCTGAGCAAGAATGTTTGAGTAGGATTCCCAGGCGAATGCAGTGGAATCTATCATAAATGCCATGACCTGCACTCGTCCAGATATTGCTTGTGTTTTAAGCATGACGAGTAGATACCAATATGATCCATGTGAAAGTCACTGGACAGTTACCAAGAATATTCTCAAGTATTTGAGGAATACTAAGGATAGGAGCTTGGTGAACTGAGGAAATAATGGTTTTCGTTGAGAGTGGTTAGACGGACAAAGACAATTTTCGGTCGGATTCTGGTTATGTCTTGTGTCTACATGGCGGTGCGGTTTGTTGGAAAGAGTTCCAAGCAAAGCACCGCAACCTGCGGTTTGTTGGAAAGGGTTCCAAGCAGAGTGCCGCAGCCTCTCCCACGACCTATGCATGAGTTTCACCCTCCTGCTGTAGGTATTGGATATATTAAGATGTGATCTTGATTTTAGTGGGAGTTGTAATGAATTTAGTTATATTATGATGTTCATATAGACATACTTTGATTATGTCATGATGAAATTGTTTCATGTATTATTTGATTATTGGATAATTGAATAATAGTCCCAAAGTAATTTATGGAATTTTATAGGTCATCAAGTTGATGACTTGATCATGAAACCCTATAAATGATAAATGACATAGATTATATTTGTCCCTAGTCAAGGTTGTTAAAGTGGGACACTGACAACCGCGTGAGACTGGTATGTGAGGTGACTGATGACTAAGTTTCATGGAGTCATTAATAAGAGTATTAAAGTCAATCACATAGATATATGTTAGAGAACATATGATCGGACATGACACGCTAATGAGAACTCTACAGGATAGTTATATAAGTGTCATAAGAGGTTCTCATTACGACTATAGAGCATAGTCCTCAGACCTGAGTTCATTATGATTTCTCGCATATGAATTGGTCCGCTTTGACTTTGTCAAACGTTATCCGTAAACAGGTGACTATAAAGGCATTGATTGGGCGTATCATGAAGTGTGTGAAGGAAGGGATGGAACAAGATGGGATTTGTCCCTCCTATATAACAGGAGATAAATATCTCAGGGCCCATCGAAGATTTGATACTGAGAAATGTGTGGCCGCGCTCAAACGAGGTGATTGTCAGTCGTTTGTTTTTGATCAGTATAAATCGGAGTTCGATGAACATGATTTTGGTTGAATAAGGATGACACAGTTCTTGCCTTATACCATATTGAGATATAGAGACGAAGGGATTATAGGAATAGATGATTCCAGTACAAGTGGGAGATTGTTGGGAATGTCCTGAAATCACACTTGTATTCACTCTAGTGATAGTTGTACTGTCGAGATTAGACATTCATATGATACTAGGTGGTCATAACGTTTTGCTATAATCCGCTGATGATCTATGAGTTATGAACTCATTGCTAGTATTATATGATCCTACAGGGTCACACACCTAAGCAAACTGGATTTACTTTATGTGGGAATGATCATTAATGTAATGATCAAATGGTGTGTATTTGATACACATAAGAATTGTGTTTTAGAGGAGGTGTCGATCGACACTACATTAGTGTGTCGACGACATGGGCGAAAAACCGAAATAGGGATTTCGGTTTAATCACTTAATTTGAACCGGTTTAATCGCTGGACAATTAGGTTTTCTCATGTGCCTATATATATGATATGAGACACGAAATTGAGAGTAACCTTAAGCCCTAAGTCCATAGCCACCTCTGAAACGTAGGATTCCCAGTGAGATCCGATTCCAGGTACTAGCATCCCTGCGGGTTCCAGTTTGTGTGCGTGTGGACTATCTGTAGAGGCACAACAATTGAGGTGCTACAGATCTCGAATCCCTGATCTCCTTCCGCTGCAAATCTCCAGGTATATTCGAGATCCCGTTCTTATAGATTCATTGTTTACAAACCCTAGATCCTAGGCTAAAAGGAATTGTCACTAGGTCGATTAATAGAGATTAATCTGGTAAAAACCTGAGCGAATTCCTACAAGAGGTGCATGACCAGTAGAAGAACACGAAGAAATCTGCATGGAGAATTAATCAGTCACACGAACGAAGAGTTAGCTCGTCTTGAACGTCAAAACCGCCGGCGAGCACCTGCTCAGACAGACCGAGCACCTGCTCCGGATATCATGGCTGACAATGAAGAGATGGATGTTCAGTTACAGATGTTGAGAGATCAGATTGCTCAGATGCAAAGGAATCAGCCACACATTCCACAAGCACAGCCGGGTATAGGGGATTCGGACAATCCCCATAATTTTTACCAAAACCGTTCGACAATTGTTTCACCGACCATTCAGAGGCAGGATTTTGAGATTAAGCCCCAGATGATCTCGTTGGTGAAACAACACTTGTTCCATGGGTTACCGGCTGAGATACTGATGGACCACATCGAGAACTTTGAGGAAATCTGCAGTACTACGGGTTCTAATGGGGTGCCAAGCGAGTTTTTGAAATGCAAGTTGTTCCCGTTCTCGCTTGCGGACAAGGCTCAGAGATGGTTGAAGTCGTTACCGGCTGGTTCGTTAAAGACGTGGGATGAGGTTAAAGCCGCGTTCTTGGACCACTTCTACACTAAGTCCAAGACGGCATCGTTGAGGAACAAGATCTCGTCGTTTCAGCAACATTCGGGTGAAGCTTTCTGTGAAGCTTGGGAGAGATTGAAAGAGTGCCGTAGGGAGTGTCCTCATCACATGTTTAAGGATGAACATATTTTGGGGATATTCTATGATGGAGTTAAATGGGATTACCGTAATACCATGAATGCTGCGAGTAATGGGTCTTTTATGACCAAGACTAGAGATGGAGCTTTTGAGCTGATTGAGAACCTTGCTTCCAGTTCTAACAACAAATCTCCTGAGTATGATAGGTCCAGGAAGGTCAACAGTGTGGACACTCAGAAGATTGATGAGCTAATAACAACAAAAGTTAATCTACTTCTACGCGAGAGTCAAAGACCGGTTAATTTTGTGGACGAGAGAAGGAATGCACGTATTTCTCAAGAGTTTGAAGGAGATGATGATGCTAGAGTTCAGGAGGTTAACTATGTGAGTGGTCAGGAGCTTCAGAAGTTCTACTTTAGCAACACTCAAGGGAAACAGTTCATCCCTAACCAGAGTCTGAATCGGTTCCAAGGAGGGAACCCACAACAAGCTACTTCCGTGCCGCCTACATCTCATGATGATTTGAAAAGCCTCATGCAGCAGCTGATGGTTAACCAGCAGAAGGCGTCCACTGAGATTGATGGCAAGGTAGAGTACATGTACAATGACTTGAATGCTAAGTACGAGGCTGTCACCGCTCACGTGAAGAAGTTGGATACACAAGTGGCTCAAACGGCCGAAGCCGTTAAGAGACCGGCTGGGACTCTTCCGAGACATGGTGAGGTGAATCCTAGGAAGGAATATCAAGTGAATGCTGTCGAATTGAGGGGTGGAAAGGTGTTGGTACCGCCTACAATCACAAGCTCCCGCGTAAAGGCTAAGGAGAATGTTACCGAGCACCAGGCTCAAGAGAGTTATTTTTCCGAGAAAGATGAGCATAAGTGGCATGGTTAAGCCTCAAGAACACCACTGGGAACTGTTCCAGCTGAATCGGGATCAAAAATTCCCGAGCACCCAGATTTTCATACCCGAGCACCTGCTCTGACAGACCGAGCACCTGCTCGCCAGGGTGCTCCAGCCGAATCTTCAGAAATTTGTACAGAGAGAGTTTACGTACCCAGGGTTCCCTACCCACGTGCGTATGCCAACTTTGTCGAGGACCAGAGACCCAATCAGAGTAGAGAACATCGAGCACCACCTCTTCAAGAGAACAGACTTGAGCTCATGATGCAGCAGATTTTGGATGGGCAAAACAAGAGTGCACGAGAAGTGAATGAGAAGATAACCTCTCTCGACGACAAGATTGACGTCATGAACAATGAGCTCAGCTATACATTAGAGAGTTTAACTTGTCAGGTTGACTTTCTTGATTCACAAGTTGCTTCTATGTCTCAGGTTAAAGCGTCCAATTCTGCGAAAAAGGTTGCATTGATTCCTGCGGACAAGCCAGATCGATCGATCCCATTGAACCAGCTACGGATCCTCAGAGTCAAAACATTGACGTCGCTCCAGGTAACACCCAGAAACCATTATTGAGGCAATTGCATAAGATAGAGGATCCAGGTACGTTTGTTGTTCCATGTTTCATCTTTGGAATTGATTTTGAAGATTCTCTATGCGACTCTGGATCTAGTGTTAATCTCATGTCTAGGGATATTGTTGAATCTTTGGGTATTGTTGATATACAGACTTCTCAGATGTCTATTAAGTTTGCAGATGCCTCGGTATCAACTTCACAAGGGTTCATTGAGAATTTAGATATCCAGATTGGGGATTGCTTGATCCCGACTGATTTCCAAGTTGTGGAGATGAACAATGGTTCATACATGCCCTTGATTCTTGGGAGCCTTTCCTTGCGACAGCAGGTGTAGTTGTGGACTTACTAAACAGAAGGATAGTTTTCTCTAACATCGACAAACAGATCTCTTACAACGCTATTTCAGACAATGATGGCGACAAATATGGCTCTTGTGTTGCCATAGACGATGTTACAGGGATGGTAAGTGTCTTGCTAGCTGCAACGCTTTGCAATAAGAATGATGTTAATAAAGTCATGGATGGAGACACTCGTTCTTATGAAAGGAAGCCCAAGAAAGTCAACAAGCGGGACAAACCAAAGCGCGATAAGAGTATTACAGGTTCGCATATAACCTTGACACCGCAGAGATGTGTTGGAGACACAATTGAGTACAAGCTGAAGGGCAAAGGTATATCTAGGCCTTTTTCTAAGGTCAAAGCTATCATTACTCCGGAGTTTAAGGAAAAGGGTCAAGAAGCTATGGCTAGCATGCTGAGCAAGGTTTTGCAACTAAATATAAGTGATCAAAGAGCAAATGGACCACGCCTCAACCCACCTCCACCGAGTCCTGATCCGGACAAGAAAGCCTCTACTCCTCATATGGATTCTGTTCACGCCTAAAGGGCACGCACGTCAAGCTAACGACGTTAAACAAGCGCTTGATGGGAGGCAACCCATCGGTAAGATTCTTGTACATAATTCGGTTTTCATTTTCCTTTTATTACTAACATTTTACTTGTGTTTTCAGTACTTGAATTCTAAAAAAAAAAGAGGGAAGGAATTTTAATCGAGCACCCGTTCAAACAGGCGCGAGCACCTGCTCAATATCGGGACAAGGCGTTGCAAAGTCTCTGGAAATGAGACCGGTCGGTCACATCGACAGACCGGTCGATCCAGAGCATTCAAGGGATCGGAGAAGCCCCTGGAAACGCGACTGGTCGATCCGCAGGACCGGACCGGTCGGTCCCACGAAGCGCCCAAATTCACTGGATAGGACTGATCGATCTGAAGCCCGGACCGACCGGTCCATACGCGGATCAGAACACGAGCAGCCTCTGGAAACATGACCGACCGATCCACTATCGGGACCGGTCGTCCCGTGCCCAAGCACTTACTCCAACTTCCCTTTTCCAAACGAAAAAAAAAAATCATTTGTTTTCCTTTTCTTTTACTAACCTATTTCTTTTCTTCTTTTGCAGAGCCCCCCCCTCCGCCGCCGCTTTCATCTCTCCCCATCGCCGAGCTTCTACTCGGTGATATTTTCTCTAACCCTCCTACCATCATTATGTTATCCAATCTCTTGAACTTTTTCACACCCGAGACGGTGTGATTTAAGTCCGGGGGAGCGGTTACTTCTGTTTTACTTTCGGTTTTTATTGAGTCTGCTTTTGAGTTTCTTTATCGAGTCTGTTTTCGGGAATTATGAACTTGATCTATTGGAATTATTTTCGGACTAGGGATTACTTGTAGGACTTACTTGGCCAATGTTCTGTTTCGGAAAGGTTATGGGTGTTGTGTTGAATTATTTCCCACACTTATCGGAACTAGGCTGATCCAATATCATCTCATCTCTATTTGGTACTTAATCTTGACTTTAATTTCTCTCTCAGGGGTTTGATGTTCATTGGGCAAGACTTTTTCGAACCGTGTAAGACATCGCAACTCTCCATCAAGTATACTCTTCACTCTCTAACTCTCCTCTCTTTAATCAAAGCAACATGCTCAAGTGACCCAAGGGATGCGTAAACTCGTATCTCTTTTGTGATCTCAGGAGAGCATGTTGTAAGGGAAACTAAAAGGATCGAAGTGACCCAAGGGACTATGCGTAAACCCGTGTATCCTTTGCGATCTCATGGAGATACGTCCCATTAAAAAAAAAAGTCCTCTATGAACCAGTGAACGATGCGTAAACCCGTATCTTCTTTGTGACCTCATGGAGATGTAAAAAAAAAAAACCTAAGTATATAACTAATAAAACCTATAATAATTTTGAGAGATGATTTGAGTTGAAAAAAAAAGGAGTATACAGGAGAGGGTCTTGGTTTGAAGAAGTCGGCACCCCTTGAAACGATTCCCCTTGGGTAAGATCACTGCACTTTCACTTTCATTAATCCATTTAAGAGATGCTATTGAGGATTCTGATGTTTTGATGAGTTGTGGATGACTAAGGTTATGTTGCTAATCCCAAGGCTGATTACGGTACATGTTCTAAGGCCAGGTGGTGAAAGTATGAAGTCTAGAAATTTATCCAACTAGCAAGTGAATTCCATGCGATTTTCAGACACTTCTCCATTCTTGATTTTGTTTTGTTTGAGGACAAACAAAGGTCTAAGTCTGGGGGAGTTGATATATTAGGATTTTGGCCTATTTTCCTTATTGTTTTCTAGTTCTTTTCGAGTCTTTCTGGTTTCTTTTTGTGTCATTTCAGGTTCTCGGAGGCTTTGGAGCATGGATTGAAGTTGCTGGAGCTAAAGAGATCAATTTGGAGAAAAAGGGCAAGTTTTCATGATCGAGCACCTGCTCGCTCCTTTGACCCAGACCCGAATCCGAGAAGCATTTATTCCCAGAGGCAACCGACCTTGATAGGGCCCCACACGCCAGATTCTCCCCTTAATAGCTCAGTAATATCTCCTAAAATCATTCTCCTTGGATAGTGTTGACTTACCATTGTTGGAAGATTTGATCCTCCCCATTTATGGAGAGATCACGACCGGTGCAAAAAAGGAAGAAAGTTGACTTGACCAGAGGAGATCACGCTGAGAAATTAATGGAGGATTTGGCCGAGACATGAAGGAGGAAAGAAGACTTTAAATTCATTTTTGGGCATTATTCTATTGGAGACCTTTTTTTTACACAGGAAGACAATTTGGTTTTGATTTCTCTTCTTCTTTTGGTTCTTACGTTCTGTTCTTATTTTGATCCGAGACTTGAGTGTTTGACTTTAGAGTTTCATTATTTTATTCCAAACGTTTGTTACATTTCATCGTTCGTAATCATTGACCTACTGCCTTGGACAGACTCATACGTTCCGAATCATTCCACAACAATTTTATTCGGAGAAGAATTCCTAAACCCTACCTCTTTTATTATTATTTCATGATGAATTCTTTGTATTTAATTGTTGCGTTTTTATTCTTTATGTCTGAGTAGTCCTTTAGGTAGGTTAAGGCGATTCAATGGTGATTTAGGATTGTTTAGTGGCTGAGCCAAAACGGGCCCAATTATTTATGTCTTCACCAATAGATATTCTTATTGCTTAGGTTAAATTGATCACTTAATCTATGATTTTTAGGTTAAACTTATTCACGACAGTGTTATAGGTTGCTAGAAGAATCGTTGATGAGCAATTAGTGCATAACCAACGACTTGATTGTTATGATTGATTGTGAACAAATTGAACCATCTCATTAATGCTTGTCTGCATCATTACTAAATCCAAACAACAGTTTAGGCATTTAGGTTGCTGGATAAAGATATTGATACATCACGACAGTGGGCCAATATTAAATTTATGTTTGAGTTCTAGACCGCGTTTAAATTAAGTCCCTGAATAGTTGCTCAACCTTAGAATCCGAAATCACCAGAGAATTACCTTGATCTAGTGCTTTTATTATTGAATTTTTATACCGTTTAAATCTTTTGTCATTGCTTGTTTCAAAAACCACCATTTTATTTTATCTTAGCTTTAAGTAAAATCTCATATTTTCAAAGTGTAGCCTTGGTCTCTGTGGATTCGATACATTTTATACTACTGTATTTGTCTGTACACTTGCAACTTTATTTTGGGTTAAAACTCGAGACATCAATAAATAAGGATAAGAATATAGATTTAATATATACTCAAACAAATGTAACAAATAAGGATAAGAATATAGATTAATTAATCAACCAATATAATTATCGGAGCGAGGAGGGTTAGTGACTTGATGGAACCACCGTACTTAGCGACTAAGCCAAGAGCCCAGGTGCAACCCAAAGAGTGAGCCACAATATGGAACGACTTAACATTGTGTTTAAGCAATACAAATTTCTCGATCATCTCAACATGCTCTCTCATCTCAACAGGCTCTCTCATCGTGTATAGAGAATCTGCATGCTTAGGGCTCTTCCCAATCTCTAAAAGATCTACGGCGAATAGTCTATAATTTTAGTTCGACAAACTTGGAAACAGGGTCTCTGTCCAAAACGTTGTAAAGATATGAATTCGTGTGTGAACAACACATCCTCTTTCTCGGTATTGCCTTTGAAAATGTTTAATATCATCGTTACTATATCTAAACATCCAAAATAACATTTGTTGCTAGAATCGAATAAATACAAAGATTCTTAGAAACTATTTAGCGATGAATAATCAAGTACACATTCAGAGTAACTCCAAAATATTTGCAAAGATTGACTATGTGACACCCCGGTTTCAGAGCATATATGGTATATGCGGTATACGCGGAGAGGCTTAAAAGAATTGATTTGGCTACCTATATCACCAAAGTGCACTTATCTTTTCGGTCACAGGCTTGAGAGAACTCCAGAGTTAAGCATGCTTGAGCGGAGTAGTTTCAGGATGGGTGACCTACTGGGAAGTCATTTTCAGTACCGTGTGAGTGAGGTCAAAACACGAGTAAAGATCGCGTGGTGATTTGCAGGGTTAGTAAACATGATTTCCGACCCTCCTGGACTAACGCACCGACCGTCGGACATGGTGGGCCCACGGGCCCAAGAGTGGATGGGGGCCCATGGGAGAGGCAGTTGGGGCATTACAAGTGGTATCAGAGCGAACCCTGACATCTGTGAAGAGTCAGATTGTCGGGGTAACGATCTTGGTATGCGCAACGAGGACTTTGCGATCTGTTAGTGGGGGTGATTGTGACACCCCGGTTTCAGACTATATGCGGTATATGCGGAGAGGCTTAAAAGAATTGATTTTGCTACCTATATCACCAAAGTGCACTTATCTTTTCAGTCACAGGTCTTGAAAGAACTCTAGAGTTAAGCATGCTTGAGCTGGATTAGTTTCAAAGGTGACTGATGTAGCGTAACATTAGGATAATTACCATTTATTTGTATATTAATTATGTTAATGTTTATCTTTTAGGAAATCTAGAATATTCCATAGTTTTCCTAGGGAATTCTATGCTTTATTATAAATAAGCCGTTTAGGCCTCTTTTGTATGGAGTTTTATTGATATTGATTAATCGAAAGATTTTAAAGAGGTTTTGCGAAACCACTGTGAAGAGTATTCACAAACCCTAGTTTCCGGATATTCTTAGAATCAACGGATCTAGTTCTATCCCTAGAAGCTTCCGCCTGCATCATTTGGTATCAGAGACACGCCTCTTTGATTTCTTAATCAAAGACGATTCTGGTGATTATGGTGAGTGTTAGCATCTACCATATCTTGGATGAAAGTCCTTTTGTCGAGAGCGAAGAGTTAGAGATCTATAGAGAGATCTATGGTGATCCTATCTATGAAGATGAAGTCACGATTGTTGATTTCGTTTTTCAAGGACATGATTTTGACAATCTGTCCCGTGCAAAATCCGTTCGTGCAGAGTTCGTGCGAAAATTAGATTGCGCAAAATTGTGATAGTAACATCTATCCTTGCGAGGACGAAAGTCCTTTGTCGAGAGAGAAGAGATCCATGAGATCTACAAAGAGATTCATGGTGATCCTATATTTGATGTTTATGAAAATGATGTCCTTATCGACTTTGTCTTCGAAGATGATTCTTTCGATAATTTGGTTCATGCAAATTTTGGGCGGAATCAGATCTGTGCAAAAATCGTGCAGATTAGGGTTTATGAAAAATCTCTGCTGAATCAAGTTCGTGCAAAATCCGTGCAAAAATCGAATTCTGCAAATCTGGTCCTGAACAAGAATCCTTTGAAGAGGGTATATGAAGATATGTTGAAGAAGTCATATTTGGTGCCAAGAACGCGATTGAAGATTCGAGGACGAATCTTTCTTGGCCGACGAGACCTGATGCAGCATAACATTAGGATAATTACCATTTATTTGTATATTAATTATGTTAATGTTTATCTTTTAGGGAATCTAGAATATTCCATAGCTTTCCTAGGGAATTCTATGCTTTATTATAAATAAGACGTTTAGGCCTCTTTTGTATGGAGTTTTATTGATATTGATTAATCGAAAGATTTTAAAGAGGTTTTGCGAAACCATTGTGAAGAGTATTCACAAACCCTAGTTTTCGGATATTCTTAGAATCAACAGATCTAGTTATATCCCTAGAAGCTTCCGCCTGCATCAGTGACCTACTGGGAAATCATTTCCAGTATCGTGTGAGTGAGGTCAAAATACGAGAAAAGATCGCGTGGTGATTTGCAGGGTTAGTAAACATGACTTCCGAGCCTCCTGGACTAACGCACCGACCATCGGACATGGTGGGCCCACGGGCCCGAGAGTGGACGGGGGCCTATGGGAGGGGCGGTTGGGGTGTTACAAGTGGTATCGGAGCAAACCCTGACAACTTTGTGAGAAGGACTGTCGGGGGTAACGATCTTGGTATACGCAACGAGGACGTTGCGATCTGTTAGTGGGGGTAATTGTGACACCCCAGTTTCTGAGCATATATGGTATATGCGGTATACGCGGAGAGGCTAAAAAAGTATTGATTTGGCTACCTATATCACCAAAGTGCACTTATCTTTTCGGTCACAGGTCTTGAGAGAACTCCAGAGTTAAGCGTGCTTGAGCTGGAGTAGTTTCAGGATGGGTGACCTACTGGGAAGTCATTTCCAGTACCGTGTGAGTGAGGTCAAAACACGAGTAAAGATCGCGTGGTGATTTGCAAGGTTAGTAAACATGACTTCCGAGCCTCCTGGACTAACGCACCGACCGTCGTACATGGTGGGCCCACGGGCCTGAGAGTGGACGGGGGCCCATGGGAGGGGCGGTTGGGGCGTTACAAATGGTATCAGAGCGAACCCTGACAACTCTAAAGAGTCAGATTATCGGGGTAACGATCTTGGTATGCGCAACGAGGACGTTGCGATCTGTTAGTGGGGGTGATTGTGACACCCCGGTTTCAGAGCATATATGGTATATGCGGTATATGCGGAGAGACTTAAAAGAATTGATTTTGCTACCTATATCACCAAAGTGCACTCATCTTTTCGGTCACAGGTCTTGAGAGAACTCCAGAGTTAAGCATGCTTGAGCTAGATTAGTTTCAAGATGGGTGACCTACAGGGAAGTCATTTCCAGTATCGTGTGAGTGAGGTCAAAATACGAGAAAAGATCGCGTGGTGATTCTCAAGGTTAGTAAACATGAGTTCCGAGCCTCCTGGACTAACGCACTGACCGTCGGACATGGTGGGCCCACGGGCCCGAGAGTGGACGGGGGCCCATGGGAGGGGGGAGGGGGTGTTACCAGTGGTATCAGAGCGAACCCTGACAACTCTGTAAGCCAGACTGTCGGGGCTAACGATCTTGGTATACGCAACGAGGACGTTGCGATCTGTTAGTGGGGGTTATTGTGACACCCTGGTTTAGAGCATATATGGTATATGCGGTATACGCAGAGAGGCTTAAAAGAATTGATTTGGCTACCTATATCACCAAAGTGCACTTATCTTTTCGGTCACAGGTCTTGAGAGAACTCCAGATGTAACATCCCAAAACCAAAAAACTGATTTTTGGTAAGGGATGTCGATCGACACCAAGGGGTGGCGTCGATCAACACCATGTCTGGTTTTGCGGTTTGTTTTAAAATCAATCGTTTGGTTTGGCGAGCCGGTTTAGGGAGCCTAGGGCTTCCGTATAAATACGGAGATACGTATTTTGGGGCCGTATTCAGAGAAGAATTCGCAGAGCAAGAGGAGAGAAAAGAGTTGGTGAGTTTGTGTGATTTTGGAGGTTTCGTGAATCCGTTTGGCGCGTGTTTCGCTCTCGTGTGATCCTCTTTCCGTGGTGAGTCCCTTGGAGCCGTGTTGGGGCGATTTCCAGTGAGGTGATTCGCCGATTTGTTGCCTTCAGTTCGCGTTCTTCGTCGTTTTTGTCGAAATCCCGAGGTGAGTGCGTGATCGTGATATGGAATTAGGCTATTAGGAGTTTGGCTTGATTTTTTTGGTTGTTCTGGATTGATTGATGTATGAGTTCTATGTGGATTATGTGTTGATGAATCGTGTTGATCTCGCAAGATAGAACGGGACTCGAGCCGTGAGAGGATTTTGGCTCGGTTCAGGTTCTGCGAGCCGTGTTGATCGACACCTAGAGGTAGTGTCGATCGACACGGGAGTTTCTGATCGAAGGATCAGTTGCTCGAGTTGAGCGTCGATCGACACCTAGAGGTAGTGTCGATCGATACCACTGTTTCTGATCGAGACATGTGTTTGAGACTGGAGTGTCGAACGACACCAAGTGGGTGCGTCGATCGACACTCAGTCGTTTGCGAAGTGTGTGTTCTGGATTGGGGTGTCGATCGACACCATGTGGGTGCGTCGATCGACACCAGACGTTGGATTATGGATTATTGGTTACGATAAGTGATGTGCCGTGAATCGTTTACTGTATTATTGAATTGTGTACTGATAAAATGATGAATGCTGGTCAACTGTGTATTTGGAATCTTGTGGATTATCATTAACTATGAGTTTTTCATTGTAAAATGGTTATTGCATTATTGAATTGTGAATTGGTAATTGGTTAATCATATGTAAATGTGGTATTTGGAATATTGTTGATTGTTGATTGATCGCGTAGATTTGATAGTCTATTTCCCATTATATATCTGGTAGACGGGATGACCGCTCCACTGAGTATTTATGATAATACTCACGCAAATCTGTTTTTCCCTTTTGAGTTGCAGGTAATGAAAAGAATGTGATCGCGGAATCATGGCAGAGGAAGAGGATGATTAGGATGTGTAATCCTTGTGTGTTGGTTTAGTGGAACTGCTGTTAGGTTGTTAGTATGGAATTCTGGAATAACTGATTTAATATTGTATTGGTATTTCAATTGGTTTATATTGATTATGTTTCCGCGTGTCTTTCACCTTGAATTAGTCGTTGAGGATTGAATGATTATGGGATCATTTAATCCGGACTAGTTATTAAAAAAAAAAAAAATGCGGGTGTTACATTTTGGTATCAGAGCCCTTACGGTTCTAGGGCTAGTAATGTTTGGGACAAACTGAGACTATGTGTTTAATTGATTATGTGTGCTTAGTCAATTGTAGTCTTAGAATCATCCTCTTCAGCCTTTAAAGAGATTTCGCGGTAAGTTATTGGTTGTGTTTTCTGATTGTGAATTCTAGTGCCTTAGTATGTGCTTGTGTTAAGTGTAGTGTGTGATGCCTAGAGTTCCAAGAGGCTGTGGTGGCAGAGCTGGTGGTCGTGGAGGCCGGAGTCGTGGTCGGGGCCGTGTGGCTAAGTCATTCGAGTGGGAGACTCAGAGTGAGTCATCGGATCAGGTGGTCGGTTCGCTTATGTACCAGGAGTTGTCAGAGGGCTCTGTCAGTGTGTCAGATGGTTCAGCTGGAGCGAGATTTAGTGCTAGAGCTTCGGGTGCGGCAAGAGGCCCGGTTACAGGTGGTGCTTCAGGCGGAGCTCAGGATCCGGAGGATCATGTGTCGAAGATGCTAGCTGTGATTTTGGAGCGTTTACCGGGTGCAGTGCCAGTGCAGTCTCCAGTGGAGGCCCGAAGGGAACAGTATCTTGCATGGTCTAATGAGTTATCGCTCATGGGGCCATTGTCATTCTCGGGTAGTGGAAGGCCAGAGGAGGCCAATGAGTGGAGATTGAAGATGGAGCGTAGGCTTCGTATCCTCCGATGTCCTGAGGATTTCCGTGTGGATCTAGCGGTGGAGTTCTTGGAGGGCAATGCGCGCCTTTGGTGGGCTGGAGTGCAAGCCAGGAGGAGGCAGACATTGTGGACTTGGGGAGAATTCTTGGGCGAGTTTAATGCCAGATACTTTCCTCAAGAAGTTGTGGAGCAGTTAGAGTTGCAGTTCCAGAGTTTGGTCCAGGGCTGTCGATCAGTTCGTGGGTATGATGCTGAGTTCAGCAGGTTAGTGGTCTATGCGAGTAGCGGCATGGACGGGGAGCGGGCCCAGTTGGGCAAGTTCGTGGCAGGACTTCGGATCGGGCTGAAGAAGTCTGGTATGGCTTCCAGGTACGCCTCGAGGGCAGAGTTGGTGGAGGCACTCATAGCGGTCGAGGTCCTAGAAGAGCAGTTCGAGGATTGAGCTGGTTTTTGGTGTGCTTTCCGGTTTGTTTTCCGTTTTCTGAGTTTGAGCTTTGGTGTTGTTGTTTCCGGATTTTATTGTATTTTGTTGGTGTTGAAACGATTTACATTTTTGAAAATTTATAAGATGGTGTTCCTTATTTATTTTTGTGTGGGTTTTGAGGCTGCGTGCCTAGTTGCGTTTGTATATGTGGACCATGTTGGTCAGTGTGTCAGGTTATCCCAGGTTGGGAATATCGTGACTATACCACGTAAGGCGGCCCTAATCAGAGGAGATGTGTATTCTCCTGTGTGCTCATTGGGAAGCATGTTCCCGGGATAAGCAGCGAGGGATGTGAGATCTCTTGCGGGGATGTGAGATCCCCAGATACCGTTGGCTCAAGGGAGGTGTCCCGAGAGTACGAGCGGTATGTGTCGTGTATAGATTAGGGGGAACCTCTGAGGTCAGTGGAGGATCTCGTGTGGTATCGGCTGTGTCAGGCCAGGATTTTGGCCCTAGTATGTGCTCTATATGTGTTACGTGGTGATATCCCGGGTTAGGGAGTATCGGGTTGGCCACGTGAGGTAGTTTTGGTCGATAGATGTTTATAGACGTTAGAATTTATTACTCTAGGGGCTGCAGTCCCGAATAACTCATTCATTTTATCTGGAGATGATTAGTTCTTCAATGAGGATGAATAGTTCCTCAGAGGAGATGATTAGTTCTCCTGTATACTCTTTGGGATTATTAGTTTCCATTACGAGTATCGAGGGATGATTAGTTCTCTCGAGGGGATGATTAGTTACCCGAAGCTCAAAGGATGCGTCCTGCGAGTGGAAGGGACACGAGGCACCATTAGCTTAAAGGATGCGTCCTGCGAGTGGAAGGGACACGAGGCACCATTAGCTCAAAGGATGCGTCCTGCGAGTGGGAGGGGTGTGGAATGAGTTAAGAGTAATAGATGTCTGGAACGGGCGTATAAACATGAGACTGAACTAGAGCCTCGGAGATCAGGGGAGGATCTCGTGTGGTATGGGCCAAGTCAGGCCGGATTGTTGTCCATGTGGGACGGGTGTGGAACGAGTGGAAATCTCGTGTAGTGTTGGCTGGAGCAGTCAAGTTTGTGGTCTGTGATAGACGGTTCGGGGGACTCAAGTTGTGAGTCGAAGTATCGCTGGTAGGGCTAGGCATATGTTAGAGTTCTGGTGATAAATGTAGCATTCGGGAAATCCAAATCTTGACTGGCGGATGGTGGTACATGTTTTTGTTTAATTGTTGTACGATTGACCGCCAGACCTGGATGGATGAAGAATGTCGCATCGTGAGTACTGGATGAAACTAGGCAAGTGTTGGGCATTTTGAGTGGTGGTTATGCTTTTGTGTGTTTGTGTGCTTGTGGTAAGCACAGGAGTTAGCATCGTGATCAGAAATCACCTGTTCGCGTTTGTTGTCATATGCTTAGTGGCTATCGTGGAGTGTTTGAGGGATCCTGAGGATCAGGAGCTCTTGGTGTTTTGGTTCTGGAGAGGATCAGGAGCAGAGCTGGATGTAGAGTCGAGCAGTATCGTTTAGAGGAGCGCCGGTTTGGTTGCGAGAAGACCGATGGGAGTTTTCAAAAGTTTCAAGGTTCGTCGCGGATGGCATTTTTGGTATGTTTTCGAGGAAGTCGTGGCTGGTTGGTTATGGCGCGGTAAGAATCCAATTCTGGGTTTACGGAAGATCGCGCATGTTCTTGTTTGATTGTTGCGCGGTCAATCCGTTAGACCTAGTCTGGGGTTAGGAGGATACTGTGCAGAGCGAGCAGGGGGCGTTTCAGGTTATCGGGAAGTTTGTCTGGGTTATCAAAGGGAGCGGAGTTATCAGGATCGAAAACCGGCAGTATTGCGTATCGTCACGCGTTCAGGAGTGCTTAGAGCATTGTGGGATTCGGGAAAGGAATCCGACTCGTGAGTCGTTGAAGCAGTCGGTTTGGTTCAGGTCCTCTCGAGCGGGACAGGCTTGGTATCGGCTGAAGGTTATGGACGCTGAGGCGTCAGGAGTGGTTTTTGGGCCCTTGTCGGGCAGTTCAGTTTCGGTGATCAGTGCTCAATATTCATTGCTCTAGGGACTGCGGTTCCGAATAACTCATGTGTTGTGAGGAGAGGTGAGCTTTCCTGTGTGTTGTGTGGGGATGTGAGATTCCCAGATACCATTGACTCAAGGATGAGTCCCGAGAGTGCAAATGGTATGGAGCTTTCTTGTGTATTGTGTGGGGATGTGAGATTCCCAGATACCATTGACTCGAGGGAGGTGTTCCGAGAGTGCGAATGGTATGTGTTCCAGATGGGCTATAGGATGTGTCCTATGGGTGCCAGGTGTAAGCTGAGTTGAGTTAAGAGCAATTGGTATTTGGGGCGTGCGAGGAGTTTGGTTTGGCTTTGTGCTTCGGGGTTGTGGTTTGGTTCTTCAGTTGTGTGGCCGTGTGTTCGGCATGAGTAGTTTGTGTTGCTAGAATAGGTTGCGTGTTGCGTGTTGTTATCAAGTTAGGTATTCTTAGTTCCGGAGGCTTGTCTCGTATGTGTTGATTACTCTAAGGAAGTTTTTTCCTATAATAGAGCCAGAGCTTGAGGGAGACGTCCTGAGAGTGGAATGACATCGGCATCCTTACCTCGAGGGAGACGTCCTGAGAGTGTGATGATGACGGTAAATATGAGTAATCGATAGCTGACGTGGCATAAGAATGGAATAAAATACAGACCTCGATGATATTCTTGTGCGTTCGGTCTGACGACCGGGATATCGGATGTGGTGTCTTGGTTGTGCATGTTCTTGTTTGATTGTTGCACAATCAAACGATCCGATTCTGGGTCTACAGCGGGTTGTACATGTTCTTGTTTGATTGTTGTACGATCAGTTGGACAGACCTGGGCAGGATTATGAAACATTACATTTTGGTAGTTCGGGCTAGAGACCTTGCGCGTGTCTTTAGATTCTATTGTGGAGGTGGTTAGGCGTTTTAGAATTTATTTCGGATGACTCATGCTGGAGACGGTGGTTTCCAGGGCATGTATCGGAGACGGTGGTTTCCTGTATACATGCTGAGAGACAGTGGTCTCTGAGACGGTGGTCTCTCCAGGAGACGGTGGTCTCTCCAGGAGACGGTGGTTTCCTGAGTACTCATACTAAAACGGTGGTCTCTGTTATAGTACAGTGTGCATATATTGTGATGGTGGTTCCTCTATAGTGCGGGGAGACGGTGGTTTCCCGAGGGGACGGTGGTTCCCTAGAGTGTGTGGATGAGTCAAACGTAATAAGTGTCTAGAAAATGCGTGTATAGTGTGGGTTGGTTGTGGAGTATTGAGATTTTAGTGTAAATGTCTAATGGTTAGGCCGGTGCGGGCCAAAGTGGAGTCTCGGGTAGACTTGTGTTTAGGGATTAGGCGTGCTTTTCCCAGTGGTTGGCCGGTGCGGGCCAGAGTGTGGTCCTGTGTGGACGTGTGTTTACGGGATTCGAGGACGAATCCAGTTTAGTGGGGGAGAATTGTAACATCCCAAAACCAAAAAAATGATTTTTGGTAAGGGGTGTCGATCGACACCAAGGGGTGGCGTCGATCGACACCATGTCTGGTTTTGCGGTTTGTTTTAACATCAATTGTTCAGTTTGGCGAGCCGGTTTAGGGAGCCTAGGGCTTCCGTATAAATACGGAGATACATATTTTGCGGCCGTATTCAGAGAAGAATACACATAGGAAGAGGAGAGAAAAGAGTTAGTGAGTTTGTGTGATTTTGGAGGTTTCGTGAATCCATTTGGCGCGTGTTTCGCTCTCGTGTGATCCTCTTTCCGTGGTGAGTCCCTTGGAGCCATGTTGGGGCGATTTCCAGTGAGGAGATTTGCCGATTTGTTGCCTTTAGTTCGCGTTCTTCGTCGTTTTCGTCGAAATCCCGAGGTGAGTGCGTGATCGTGATATGGAATTAGGCTATTAGGAGTTTGGCTTGATTGTTTTGGTTGTTCTGGATTGATTGTTGTATGAGTTCTGTGTGGATTATGTGTTGATGAATCGTGTTGATCTCGCAAGATAGAACGGGACTCGAGCCGTGAGAGGATTTTGGCTCGGTTCAGGTTCTGCGAGCCGTGTCGATCGACACCTAGAGGTAGTGTCGATCGACACAGGAGTTTTTGATCGAAGGATCGGTTGCTCGAGTTGAGCGTCGATCGACACCTAGAGGTAGTGTCGATCGACACCACTGTTTCTGATCGAGACATGTGTTTGAGACTGGAGTGTCGAACGACACCAAGTGGGTGCGTCGATCGACACTCAGTCGTTTGCGAAGTGTGTGTTCTGGATTGGGGTGTCGATCGACACCATGTGGGTGCGTCGATCGACACCAGACATTGGATTATGGATTATTGGTTGTGTTGTCCGATAAGTGATGTGCCGTGAATCGTTTACTGTATTATTGAATTGTGTACTGATAAAATGATGAATGCTGGTCAACTGTGTATTTGGAATCTTGTGGATTATCATTAACTATGAGTTCTTCATTGTAAAATGGTTATTGCATTATTGAATTGTGAATTGGTAATTGGTTAATCATATGTAAATGTGGTATTTGGAATATTGTTGATTGTTGATTGATCGCGTAGATTTGATAGTCTATTTCCCATTATATATCTGGTAGACGGGATGACCGCTCCACTGAGTATTTATGATAATACTCACGCAAATCTGTTTTTCCCTTTTGAGTTGCAGGTAATGAAAAGAATGTGATCGCGGAATCATGGCAGAGGAAGAGGATGATTAGGATGTGTAATCCTTGTGTGTTGGTTTAGTGGAACTGCTATTAGGTTGTTAGTATGGAATTCTGGAATAACTGATTTAATATTGTATTGGTATTTCAATTGGTTTATATTGATTATGTTTCCGCGTGTCTTTCACCTTGAATTAGTCGTTGAAGATTGAATGATTATGGGATCATTTAATCCGGACTTTTTATTAAAAAAAAAAAATGCGGGTGTTACACCAGAGTTAAGCGTGCTTGAGCTGGAGTAGTTTCAGGATGGGTGACCTACTGGGAAGTCATTTCCAGTATCGTGTGAGTGAGGTCAAAATACGAGAAAAGATCGCGTGGTGATTCGCAGGGTTAGTAAACATGACTTCCGAGCCTCCTGGACTAACGCACCGACCGTCGGACATGGTGGGCCCACGGGCCCGAGAGTGGACGGGGGCCCATGGGAGGGGCGTTACAACAATAACTTAGAGACAATATAAGTTGTTCAAAAGGAGAATTACAAACATACCACTTTTGAAAATTTATTGCAAACATGCCACATTTTATAAAAAAAAACAAAATCATTATAAAAAAATTCTCTTTTTTTCCACGAAAGAATCAAAACCCAAACCCTACAACATATCCCCAAAAACTATACCTTAAATATAAAATAGTTAACCCAAATCTAAAATGTTTAAAATATGGCATTTTTGCAAAGATTTTTAATCGATAGTATAATTGTAAAGTGGCATGTCAAGAATGACATATCATGAAACTTCTCAAAAAAAAAAAAAAAAACATAGAGTGAATGAAAGAAAAAGATGAATGATAGAACTTAAATATTTATTTGAGTAATTTTTAATATGATTAACCCGCGTATCAACGTGGGTTTAACCTAGTATTACATATTTGATGAGTATGTGTCCGAATCTAAACTTCTAAATTTAGTGATTACATATCAGCATAAATAAAATGTCGTTCTCTCTTGTCAACGAATGCAATTATAATACTAGCGACAACAACATACTAACACAAACTAGTAGATTAGATATTTGGGTCAAGTCGTTCTTTAGATTCATTCAGAACTTAAATGATCAAAAAAATTGAAATGAATGGTAACCTTAGAAGGAGAATTCAGTATATAAACACGATTAGTATGTCTGCCACAGATAAAAGTGAAGGAAGTACACTTCATACAACTCCATTACTATACATATTGTTGTCCCTATCATAAATATTCATCATCCCATAAATCTACCGCTCAAATGTCACAACTTGGAATCTTAAGAGAGAGATAATCAAGAAATGATCAATCACGGTTATGCCCAAGAAGAGGAAGACAAATATGACGTCTCGTCTCTTTAGACAAGACTACAAATATGACGTCTCGTCTCTTTAGACAAGACTTTAGTGTTCGTTCGTTATATGTTTATATCAAACCAAACCGCCACATGATTTTGTATTATGATCTTTCATAAACAAACACTCACTTTCATATTTTGCCTATTTTGGCTTTAATAACAATACAATACTAAAACATGTCTGACTCATAGAAATCCTCTTCTCTCCTCTCTGTTTAAAACCGTTTTTATCGATAACTCGGGTCTCGGGTTTATATTTGTGTGACTATAGCACATGTATATAGGGAATTGATATTTATTGCCCGCTTGTATCTTCGTCCACGGTTTTCTTGTATTCTGGTTTAAGCTCGTATGTTCCTTGGTTTGATCCTCTCTTATTGTACACACAAAGCTCGTTTAGTATTTCTTTCAAAAACTGTGCTGGTTGGTCCGTCTCCTGTACCAGCTGCTTCAGTGTCCAGTTAGGTTGTCCTTCGAATAGCTTGAACATTATACCTTCGAGCTCACCACGATCTCTCCTCGTTCTCTTCACCTCGGTTTGCTTCACTGGTGCAGGTTTCTTCTTTTCCTGGTTATTCAAACACACAAAACAACTACATTGGTAAAAAGAACAAGCATCGATGAAAACTAACACCATATCGATGATTATAACAATTTACGCCCAAAAAAACGATATTACCTTTGAATTGGAGGGAACTAAACCGAGCATTCCAGGCATAGGTCTCATATGTACTCCGCGATCGTTATCAATAACCTTTTAAGCGCAATTTCAAAGACGGAAAAGCTTTATTTCATTAGCTTAACAACAATTTCTAAATGCGCAAAGCAAATAAATTACCTGAATTTGTCGATTTTTAACCATGGATTTGCTTGTTCTCTCGCGACAAAGCCTAGCGTATTCTTCAATATCTTCGCCATGTGGCTTCATATCGAACTTATGTTCTATTTTTCCTTCTGTAGCTACATTGCCTATAAGCTCAATTCACAAAAACATATCAAGAGATGCTTATTAAATCAAATCAGATAGTAAAATCCAGAATAAAAACAATCTGATGTTTATCAATCAGACAATAGAATCCAAACTGAAAGACCTCACCTTGATTAACTTCAGAAAAAGTAGCCATTGGAACAATGTCTTTGAACATGTTCAAAGAGTAACACTTTGGCATGTTCCCAAACTCAGCACCAACCATCTCCATCTTGAACTGTTATAAAACTATTACAGTAAGCTTAAAGAACCAGAAAAATCATTCCCTAAAACCTAAAATAAGCAAAATTAAAATCCAAACTTTGTGAAACACTATCACAAGTAATGTAATTTCATGAATCTAAAGCAACTCAATTTCATATAAAATCTACTCAAATCAACCGAATTACCTCAGGGGCAGGATCGGGTTTTTGAAAATCAATGGTGAGAACAACTTTGGCAATGGAAGGAGCATCAGAGGAAGAACAAGAAGGAGGAGGAATTTGCTTCTGCCATGCTTTTCCGACAACTACAGGACATTTCATTAACCAAATCGATCGATCGGATCTTCCCAAATCAAGATCATGATCGTCTTCCATCTCCTTTTCTCAAATTTAGTGATTCGCAGTAACTTCTCTTTGAGCTCTGTTTCGGATTTTGTGTTTTTGTTTCACTGCTCGTGTTTTGACTTAACCCTAACTCTTGTCTTACTTTGAAGGAGAGGTGAAAACGGGGAGAAACCCGACCCGTTATTAAAAACCTAAACCGACTCGAGGACTAAATAATTGGGCTTAAGGCCTATATTTTCTGACCCAAAAGCTAATCTTATTAAACGGCCCATTTTTATTATTTTCAAAATGTTTTCTTATGTGTATGTCTCCTCCAAGCTTTTGTTTGAGAATATTCAAGAATTTTTGTTTGAGAAGATTCAAGAAATATAGATACTTTCCAAAAATATCATTATTCTAAAATTTTAATATTATTTTATGTTTAAATTAACTATATTATATTAAAATTTGGTTTAAAGAATTTACGGGTTACTAGGGATAAAAAAACTTTTAAAATATAAATATTTTGAAATATTATTTATTTAAAATATTTTATAAGTAGTATGTTTATAAAAAGATAATTCAACAGTATCATATTTGTAAAAAAAATAATTTAACAACGGTAATTTACAATTGTCCCGGTTGGTTTTGTAATTACCACCAATTTATACAATAATATTGTTTTGTTTTCTAGTAGCTTATGGGGAGGGATCGGTGATGGAACTAAGAAATTACGCAGAAACCGTTTTCACTATACTCTGAATTGGAAGTATTTACCTACTCTAGCATGATCACACAACATAAAAACATCAATAGCTTTTGTAAATATTATTTTCAATTTGTGAAAATGGCGTCTACATCAACGGATTATTTTATTTTTATCCAATGTATATGGATGAATTCGTGAAGAATATAATTTTCTTTTTCTCTTTATCTTTCATTATGCTATTCCTTCTTTTTATTTATCACTATGCGCAATTTAAATTCCAAAACGAATGGTTTAACAAAAAATAGTAAATTTTATCCAGCTAACACATTTTACGTAAACTTTGTAGCTTTAGTTTAGATTTGTAGTCCGTTTTAAAAATCGTAGTTGTTGAATTTTGTTTGTTTTCCGCCAACCCAGTCGTGGTCAAAAAGATGAATGGGAAGTGGCTTGTTTGCGTTGACTTCACTGACTTAAACAAAGCCTGCCCAAAAGATAGTTTTCCCTTACCTCACATTGACCGCTTGGTGGAAGCAACATCAGGCAACAAGCTTCTTAGCTTCATGGATGCTTTCTCCGGATACAACCAGATTCTGATGCATCCCGAAGATCGTGAGAAAACAGCTTTCATCACAGACCGAGGCATCTACTGCTACAAGGTGATGCCCTTTGGCCTGAAAAATGCCGGAGCAACATATCAAAGGCTGGTGAACAAGATGTTCCAGGACCAGTTGGGAAAGACTATAGAGGTCTACATCGACGATATGCTCGTCAAGTCACTCAAGGAAGAAGACCACATCGCCCACCTGAAAGAATGCTTCAGCCAACTGAACCTCCACAACATGAAGCTAAACCCAGCGAAGTGCAGATTTGCCGTGACTTCTGGCGAATTCCTTGGGTACCTGGTCACTCACCGGGGCATTGAGGCTAACCCGAAGTAGATTGATGCGTTGATCCAGATGGCTTCACCAAGGAATAAACGCGAAGTGCAGAGATTAACTGGGAGCGTGGCTGCACTCAATCGGTTTATTTCACGTTCTACTGATAAGTGTCTCCCCTTCTAAAACACTCTGCGAGGAAACAAGCAATTTGAGTGGTCGAAAGAGTGTGAAGATGCCTTCAAGCAACTCAAGCAATATTTGGCAACACCGCCCATTCTTGCTAAGCCTGTAACTGGAGAGCCTCTTTTTCTCTACATTGTTGTTTCAGAAACAACTGTTAGCGCTGTCCTTGTGCGGAAGGAAAGAGGCGAGCAGAGACCTATTTTTTACGTGAGCAAAACGCTCACAGACGCAGAGACAAGATACCCCTAATTGGAGAAACTGGCGTTGTCCGTCCTCATGGCATCCAGAAAGCTAAGACCTTACTTTCAGTTTCACTCTATTATTGTCCTTAGTACTTTCCCACTACGTTCGGTTTTACATAGCCCAAGTCAATTTGGCAGGTTGGCCAAGTGGGTTGTGGAGCTCAGCGAGTACGACATCGAGTATAGGGGACGCACATGCAACAAGTCTCAAGTGCTAGCGGATTTCCTCATAGAACTTCCAGAGGACAAGGACTCAGAGGAGGTGCAGCCCAGAATCTGGCAGCTGTATGTGGATGGCTCATCCTCAAAGAACGGGTCTGGAGTCGGGATACGATTAATATCGCCAACCGGAGAAGCCCTCGAGCAATCATTTCGACTCGGGTTCAAAGCTTCCAACAACGAAGCGGAGTATGAGGCCCTCGTCGCTGGCATGAGGCTCGCCCAAGGACTAAAGATCGAGCACGTTCACGCATTCTCCGATTCACAGCTGGTAACTAGTTAGTTCAGCGGCGAGTACATCGCAAAGGACGATCGCATGGGGGCTTACCTGAAGATGGTGAAGAATCTTGCCTCTGCATTTCAGGAATTCACCCTTACAAGAATTCCCAGAGGTGAGAACATGAACACCAACGCATTGGCCAACCTTGCCTCCGCCACTGCCATGCCAGAGGATCCAGCTTTGAAGCAGGTTATTCCAGTCGAGTTCATTGAACTCCCTAGCATTCAAGAAGATCAGGCACTCGCCATCTCAACACGCTCTCAAGCAGTAAAACAGGTGAACGCCTCTACTGGAAACACCATTGAAGACATAGAAATGACAAAAGCTCCTGAAATCCCGGACGCTGACATACATAGCGCTGATGAAACCATCGATGGAATCCCCATCAGTGGTATCTCCCCTGTCAGCAGCTCTCATCATCCTGAAGCGGTCCCAATGGACACAGACGCCGAAGAACTAGAGTACGGATGCGACAAGTTATGGATGGGCGAGATACGGGAGTACATTTCCGATGGCACATTGCCCAGTAACAAATGGGCAGCCCGCAAGTTACAGAAGCAAGCAGCTCGCTACGTTCTACTTGATGGTAACCTCTTCAGGTGGGGATTTTCCGGTCCCATGCTCACCTGTGTAGAGGGAAAGGAAGCGAAACGAATAATGGAAGAAGTCCATAGTGGATCCTGCATAAATCATTCCGGGGGCAAAGCACTTGCGGTTAAAATCAAGAGGCATGGTCATTTCTGGCCTACTATAGTAAGAGATTGTACGAAATTCGCAGCCAAGTGTGAGAAATGCCAGCGACACGCTCCAAAGATCCATCAACCTACAGCAATGCTCTCTTCAGTCGCTTCACCTTACCCATTCATGAGATGGGCCATGGATATCGTTGGACCACTGCACCCATCAAAGCAGAAGCGGTTTTTACTTGTCTTAACAGACTACTTTTCAAAATAGGTAGAAGCTGAAGCCTATGCTAACATCAAAGACATTCAAGTGGAAAGCTTTGTCTGGAGAAACATCATATGTCGTCATGGGGTTCCATACGAGATTGTTACAGATAACGGTTCGCAGTTCATATCCAACCGGTTCGAGACGTTCTGTGCAAAATGGAACATCCGACTAAGCAAGTCTACGCCTCGCTACCCTCAGGGCAATGGTCAAGCAGAAGTTATCAACAAGACAATCCTTGATGGCCTCAAGAAGCGATTAGAGGCAAAAAGGGGCGCTGGGCCGACGAGCTAGAAGGAGTTTTATGGTCCCACCGCACCACTCTCCGCCGAGCAACAGGCGAGACTCCATTCGCCCTTGTCTATGGGACCGAATGCGTCATCCCATCCGAAATCTACTCGCCTGGAGTCTGACGACAGCTCTTACTCCAGAACGAACCAATCAACCGGTCCATGCTCCTTGATGCATTGGATTTCCTCGATGAGCGGCGCGATCATGCATTGGTCTGAATCACCAACTATCAGAAAGCAGCTTCACGGTATTACAACTCCAGAGACCGCAAAAGATGTTTCTTTGAAGGAGATTTAGTACTGCGTGAAGTATTCCAGAACACCGCCGAGCCAAACGCCGGCAAGCTCGGGACCAGTTGGGAGGGACCATACCGGATCACATCAGTCATTCGTCCCGGAGTCTACGAGCTCGCTACCATGACTGGCACTCCAATCCTTCATTCTTGGAACGCTAGACACTTGAAAAAGTACTATCACTAGTCTTTCATCACCACAATGAACTACGAGGCGACTTGATCTCTGCAAAAGGGTACGTAGGCAGCCTGTCTCCGGATGGGTTCAGTTGCCCCCCTCCGTCAAACGGGGGGGGGGGGGGGGGGGTTTCCACATTTCACAGCTTTGTCTCCGGTCGAGCTCAAGCGATCTCCTCCGTCTTGGGGGGGGGGGGGGGGGGGGAAGTCAGCATTCAAAAGCCTTGTCTCCAGATGAGCTCACGAGACCTCCTCCGCCTTTAGGGGGGGAGTAAGTGTTTCCACTTCAGCCTTGTTCCCGCATAAGCTCACTCTTCAGACAAATTCATTTCCCTCCTTTGTCTAAAAGGGGGGGAGTGGGGTATCCCTACGCCACTCTTTGACAACATCGTCACCAAAAAACTTCAAACACTCGCTATAGACCTCGTCATGAGAACAGATTGTCCTTAAGGACCAGTCATAAGCTTTAATCGAGTAGAGTCATTCCGCATTTAGTGCTGCTGATCACAGCACTGAGTGTTGGAGATACGAACACAATGACATCCACAACGGATCCAGCGCGCTATATAAATTCCAGTGTTCAGAATTAGGGCGGATGAACCCAACTGATCACTCAGAAACCCAACAACGTCGTTGGTAATGCAGCTGCTAATGACCTCCGTTCAGCTTATACCCTGAACGTGTCATTCTGAAACTCAGGACAAGCGTTGGTCACATCTCAAGGTGAACTTGTTCTCGGACAGACGTGTCTAGAGAACAACACCGTTCCACAAAGCCCAATAGCGACGTTGGCAAAAAGCGTGGGCGTACTTGCGTCTTCACAGCTTAAGCAAAGCCTCATCCCTGAGCATCATAAAGCCTCATCCATGAGCAAACAAAACCTCATTCATGAGCAAACATAATTCCATCCATAGAGCAATTGATCAAAAACGAGTACGTTACTCCTAGGAGTCATCAAGGTCTATCGTGAGCAAAAGATACAAAGTCATCCCGCATTCTCTACAATGCAAGGGTCCAAAATAATAGCAAGGATACAAACCATCAAATGCTACAACCGAAAGTCATCAAGTTCGACAAGTGTTTTTAAAAGCAAGAAACTACAAAAAAACTAAGCAAAGAGAAATGATCACTCATCAATCACTCATCCTCATCAGCTACACCAGCATCCTCTGTGATCTCTAAGGTTTGCCTTACGCTAGAGACAAGCTCATCAAATCCTCATCACCGCTAGGTCTCCTCGCATCCTCAACATCCGCTAAGTCATCGAAGACACTATCATCACTTTCATCAAACTTTTCGAGACGATGCCACGGAACGGTTACTTCACTACGGAGACGAACTCCGATGCCGGCATTCTCATGGGACGCCGAGGATGCCGTCAAAACTTTGGTTCGGCTTGACAATCCAAGCGCGGGGTCGTCCTAGTTAGGCAACACAACCACGCACTCGCTCCTATTCGAAACCGCGAGCATAGGCTCGCTCCCACTTGAAATCACGACCACATGTTCGTTCGTGCTCGGAGTCGCAATCACATACTCGATCGCGGTCGGCCCGACCACGCGTTTGGTCGCACTCAAGGTCGTGATCACATGCTCGGTCGCACTCCGCCCGACCACACGTTTGGTCGCACGCGGACCGACCATACACTTGTTCACACTCGGATCGACTAAACGCTCGCTCACACTCGAGGCCGTAACTACGGGGTCGTCCCCACTAGAAACAGTATCCATGGGATCGGTCCGGGTGGGGATCTCCGGATTGGCGCGATGGTACCACCGGTTCACCACGATCAATCAGACCAAGTTCTTGTTTTTCCATAACAACGATTTGACCTACAACGAGTCAACAAATCAGATCGAAGGTCAACATTTTTTATCCGTTATCAAGAACACACCTCAAGCACAAGTTTTATCCCTAAACAAACTTCAATGGGGAATCTCCAAAAGATCAGTAGCAACCAGAGGCTCAAGGATTCTCCTAAGTAATCAACAGTTCAGCATAACAAAGCTTGATTCTCCATGAAAGAAATCTATATCTACAAGCTTGGATTTTCAAATGAAGTTATGGGATTTAGAAAGACTTGTGCAAAGGGAATCAATGAAGGAACTCACCAAGGAAGAAGAGAAGTGGCGAGCTCGCAGTCGGTGGTGGCAATGTTGTGGTCGGCAACAAGAAAAAAAAATATACCGCTCTTTCCTCCAGAAAATCGCACAGCTATCACCCGGAAACGTCATTGACATTAGCAATCGCATCACGGAGTCTTGAAACCTCCATAAGAGAAAAAAAATCTTAAAACCTTCAAAACACTTACGAAGTCTTAAAACCTTCAAGACACCAGCGGAGTCTTAAAACCTCCTGCGCAAAGTCACTTAAACAAGGCCATCAAGAAAAATTCTATTAAAACCAAGGCGAACAAAGGGAAGCCAAGGTTGGAATTTTAAAGACCCGAAGCCTCAGCTGGACCCAAAGCAGGTGAATCCAGTCCACGCAATGGCAAGGGATTTACAGAGAACCAGGTTCCTTGTTCAAATCCCCTCATCACTATGCGTGGAACTCTTTTCCCTTAAGTAGAGGTTTTGTCCCAAAGGGTTTTCCCTACTAAGGTTTTAACGAGGCCACCATCTAGCGTCTTCCAAGTTCATGCTCTGCATTGCTGTATAAACTTGAGGGGGAATATTGAACAAGACAAGTACTTAGGCGTACTGCAACAAAGAGTAGGCGAATGCTTTGACTTCAGACGTTAACGCTGATACTCACTGCATCTTTTAACTCGGGACTGTTATCTCTAACACTACCGAGCTGGGGAGCTAACTGTTGGGGTCGGTTTTCACCCGCTCAGCTTTAACATCCAAAGGCACGATTCCTAAAGAAGTGGTCCTCCGTCATCCCGACAAACATGGCGAAGCAGCTTCTAGGTCCTCATGGAGGTGGTTCGAGAAAGATGAAGGAAACTGGGAAGTAGACAAATGGATGGCATGTTCGACCGACGAACATGGTCTCGGCCGACCGTGGTCTCGGCCGACCGCGGCCTCGCCCAAGGACCAACCATGGTCTCGGCCGACCGCGGCCTCACCCAAGGGCTGAACATGGTCTCGGCCGACCGCGGCCTCACCCAAAGGCCGACCGTGGTCTCGGCTGACCGCGGCCTCGCCCAAGGACCGACCATGGTCTCGGCCGACCGCGGCCTCGCCCAAGGGCCGATCATGGCTTCGGTCGGTCACGGCCTCGCCCAACGCCGATCGTAGCCTCGACCACATTTAGCCGATCATGTCTTCGGCCCAAAGGCCGAAGATGTCTTCTCCCCGGTTGATGATCATGTCTTCAGTTCGAGACCGCCTTCGGCCTAACAGCACCAAGATGGCCTGATCCAGATATGAAGCCCGCATGAGCGCAACCGACTCCGCGAAGACCTAGGAGGCAAGGCCTCCTTAGACATAGACTATAAATAGATCTTTGTAAACACCCCTAAGGGAGATCCCCAAATTTTTCATACGAAACTTGTACTAAAGCTTTTCACAGCAATAAGAACAACTCTTTCTCAATCTCTTGTGAATCCTAGCTTATCATAGAAATCTCTAAATTCCCTTCACGAATCCTTACAAATTTAGTTGTGTTGGTTTCGACCCCCACAACAAGTTGCAAAATCGTGAAGAGGGCAAAAGCTCGAACCCAATAACTCACGAGGGGGAGAAGGACGACTCGACCTCACAAGGACCACGAAAGAAAGCAAAGACCGACTCCAGTCAGGTAAAGGACCTGATTAACCTCTTGTAGCGATTCTAGTGCCGAGGCCATGGTCGGCCCATGGTGCCGAGGCCATGGTTAGCACGTCTGGTCCCGGCCCATTCTTGCTTTGCTTCGGTTCATTTTGCCATTACAGGATTCGCTTCGCAGGAGGACTTAGGCGCCGTTATGTCTTCTTTGCCGAGAGTCCGAAGAGTATCTTCTTTAGTCAATTGTCTTCGGACGTTAATGTTGAGCGGGTGAAAACCGACCCCAACAGTTAGCCCCCCAGCTCGGTAGTATTAGAAGTAATAGTACTGAGTTAAAAGACGTATTAAGTATGAGCGTTAACATTTGAAGTCAAGTTGTTCACCTATCTTTTCTCGTAGTGGTAGAGACTGACTTTGTGCAAGAGGTTTTATGACTCTGCAAGTGTTCTGAAGATTTTAAGACTTCTTGTTTTCTTTGCCGAAGCTGTTGCGTTTTCTGCAGAAAGGATTTTTTTTCTCTCTCTCAAAGATTTTAAGACTTCGTATTCTTTATGGAGATTTTAAGACTCCGTACTACGATTGCAAGTGTCAACGATGTTCTCGAGTGATTGCTAGTTGATTTCTGGAGGGAAGAAGTGTTTTTCTTTTTTGAATGGAGCCGGGATCCGCTTGGTGAGAGAAAGAGAGGATAAGGTTTGGTTGTGGTCCACACCCCTTTTTTTTTCCTTTTTCCTTCTTTCTTCCTCCTTCCTTCCTCCTTCCTTTCTCCTTCTTTCTTCTTTCTTTCTTCCTTCTTCCACCGCCGACCGTAGCTCTTCATTGCCGACCACGAGCTTGTCCATTGCCGACCGTGAGCTCTCCACTTCTCTTTCTCTTTGGTGAGTTTTCTTCTAGCCTTTTCAAGCTTCCCTCTTTAGTTTCTACAAGCTTTTAAGCTCTTAGATCTATCTTCTAGAAGGAATAACTCTTGACCATGGTACTTAGTTAGGATGGAATCTCAAATCCCTTGATTTGCATTGATTCTAAGGTCTAATTGTCGATGATATTGGCCTTGGATTTGCATAGATTCCTCCTTGAAGCTTGCTTGAGAATAGGGCTTGTTCTCGGTGGACTGATGTCAAGTCTCACTTTTTGATATTTTCCTTGTATAAATGTAGGTTTGATTGTGTTATGGATAAGACGAAACTCGGTTTGGTTGATCGTGGCGGATCGGTGCCGCTACGTCAAATTGAGGATATTGCCGTGTCCTCGACTCGGACCGATCCCGTGGTCGCGGTCTTGAGTGGACTCGAACCTGCGGTCCTGAGCGAACCCGAGCCCGCTGTCTTGTCTTCGAGCAGGACCGAGTCCATGGCCGCGGCTTCATGTGGGACCGAGCTCAAGGTCGCGGCCTCGCATGTGACCGAACCCATGTTCGCGGCCTCGCGTGTGACCGAGCTTGTTGTCGCGGCTTCGCGTGTGACCGAGCCCGTGGTCGCGACTTCGCGTGCGACCGAGCCCGTGATCGGGCTCTCAAGCGAAGCCGACCCCGCGATCACACCTTCGGGTGGAAACAATCTCGTGCCCGTGATACCGAATGGGAACGACTCTGCGGTCGCATCCTTGGGTGGAACTGACCCTGTGATAGCTATTCCGAACCGACCCGAAGACATGGTTGCGATACCGTCTTCGTCGGGAGTTGAGACAGCATCCTTGGCATCTCACGAGAATGTCGGGATCGAAATTCGTCTTCGTAGTAAACTTACCATACCGCGGGTTTGTCTTAGCGGACCCGACGAGGGTGATGAAGATGCTTTTGGTGAGTTAGCGGAAGTCAAGGAGGAGAGGAGGCCTAGCGGTGATGAGGATTTGATGGCCCGTAACGGGGGAATTGGCCTTTCCTTTCCCCTTAATGATGAGGATTCGGGGCTCTTACATGGTGCAGCCGACGCCGCCCTGTCGTCTGATTCTTCTTCTACTTTCAGGTCGCTCCCTTCCGATGTTGAGGAAGGTGGTGACGACACCTTCGCGGAAGTTGATCGACCCGTGACGGTCAAGAAAAAGAAGGCGCGTCTGGATCCTCCGGGATCTACTCTATTCGATGAGGAGTCACTACAGCTTCTCCGAGAGAAGTGTGAGATTTCGGATGAGATCAGGCTAGTTGTTCCCGATCATACCCAGCGAGCTGATGCTCCGCCTCCGAGGCACTTCACTTTGTACGAGAATTTCGTTGAGCACTGCTTGCTATGGTTCCCGGTGCCTGGCTTCCTTATTCGTTTCTTAGAGGCGAATGGTATTTCTCTTGCTTAGATCAACCTTAGGGGGTTGAGGCATATCAGTGGCGTCTACGTGCTGAGCCAAGAGTATAACGCGGAGATTGGTACCGAGCAGCTATCCAGTCTGCTGGACTTCAGACCTCGTGGTCGTACAGAGGAGCTTAGGTATCTTTTTTCTCCAGTTCCGGGTCGCGTGCTCATCGATGGATTCCCGAGCAAGGATGATCACTTTGAGGATCGATTCTTCTTTGTTGAGATTTCGGAGAAGACCATTGAGGCGGGTTGCATCTCCCTCGTCAGGACGAGCTGGGAGAAGAGAGGTAATTCCATACTTAAGAAATTTTTTTTCTTTTTGTAGCGTGCTAGCGTTTTGTGTACTGATTGCTAGATTGCTTCCTTTTGCAGTGAAGCCAGTATCTCGGACAATTAGCCGGAGCGATGCAACACCCATCCATAGCGTTCTCGCCTCTAGGGACGGTGATTGGGTGAAATCCTTCACTCGTCAGAGGATCCAGAAGGCGCTTTCCACGCGGATCTTCCCAGAGAAGGTTCTTGGACGAGGTGCCCCTAGAGTTTCGGCCTATCAGCGAGGGCAAGCTCGTAGGCCTAGGCTCCAACGACCGCGGCGCCGAAGACTCCTGCTGTGCCGATTCAGCGCTCTCGCGCTTCCGACCTCACCCCTGACGAGATTGCGATGCGGCGTGAGCAGTCGCGGAAGAGAGCCCTTAGGTCGGAGGGCAAGGCGGGAAGTGCTCCCGATGGGGCACCTCCGAAGCGACAGAAGGCGGGCTCCTCTCCGGGCTTTGTTACCGGGCTGATGGATAATGGCATTGCAGCACCGTATTCTCTGACTCCCGGTTCTGGCAGGAAGGCTTTTGCGCTGGCGAAAGCCAAGTTTGCCGATATTTGATCTCTCTCCCTCCTTGTACTTGCTATTGTTACTTAACTTCCTTTGGTTTTAATAGCGTTTCCTTCGTTTTTCTTCGTGTATACAGCTCTCCACCCAGCTGGACCAGATGGCCTTTTGTTTTGAGGAGGACTCCCATTTTCGTGACAATGAGCTTAGCGAGGCCAAGAAGGCCAACGTTGAGCTTACCGAGAGGAACCACTCTCTTGAGGATGATGTTGCCTCTGTGAAGAAGAGGTCAGATGAGTTGAGTGGGAAGCTGTTGAGGGCGTCTTCGAGACATGCGAAGGACAAGGAGGAGATTGCTTTGCTTAGGAGTAAGCTATTGGAGGATGAGGATATCCGAGATACTAAGATCGAGGAGGCCGCTACTAAGGCCAAGGATGAGGCGGCTCGTAGCTTTGCTGACCGCACCAGAGAGGCTGCCAGGCTGCTTGGCAGGATTGGAGGGATAGCGAAGGACAACATTCTGGACCTTGCCGAGATCGACGCGAACCTGGAGTTCATTGACCATCTCCGCAGGCCTGACGGACCGACTCTGGAGACTGCTGAGGAGCTCTTGGTCGAGAGGAAGGTTCGGAGCCGTGGTCGTCGGAGCCTAGGCCTGCGAGCCTACCCTCGCCGAGACCGCTGTACTCGTCGACACCGCCTTCGCCTTCTCCGCTCACTGATAGGGCGAAACTCTAGGGGCACCTCGTCCAATAACCTTCCCTGGGAAGATTCGCGTGGAAAGCGCCTTCTGGATCCTCTGACGAGTAAAGGATTTCACCCAATCACCGTCCCCAGAGACGAGAACGCTATGGATGGCTGCTGCATCGCTCCGGCTAACTGTCCGAGATACTGGCTTCACTGCAAAAGGAAGCAATCTAGCAATCAGTACACAAAACGCTAGCGCGCTACAAAAAGAAAAAAAAATTTCTTAAGTATGGAATTACCTATCTTCTCCCAGCTCGTCCTGACGAGGGAGATGCAACCCGCCTCAATGGTCTTCTCCAAAATCTCGACAAAGAAGAATCGATCCTCAAAGTGATCATCCTTGCTCGGGAATCCATCGATGAGCACGCGACCCGGAACTAGAGAAACAAGATACTTAAGCTCATACGAACACGAGGTCTGAAGTCCAGCAGACTGGATAGTTGCTCGGTGCTAATCTCCGCGTTACACTCTCGGCTCAGCACGTAGACGCCAATGATATGCCTCAACCCCCTGGGGTTGATCTGAGCAAGAGAAATACCATTCGCCTCTAAGAAACGAATAACGAAGCCAGGCACCGGGAACCATAGCAAGCAGTGCTCAACGAAATTCTCGTACAAAGTGAAGTGCCCCGGAGGCGGAGCATCAGCTTGCTGGGTATGATCGGGAACAACTAGCCTGATCTCATCCGAAATCTCACACTTCTCTCGGAGAAGCTGTAGTGACTCCTCATCAAAAATAGTAGATCCCGGAGGATTCGGACCCGCCTTCTTCTTCTTGACCGTCACGGGTCGATCAACTCCGCAAAGGTGTCGTCACCACCTTCCTCAGCATCGGAAGGGAGTGACCTGAATGTAGAAGAAGAATCAGACGACAGGGCGGCGTCGGCTGCACCATCTAAGAGCCCCGGATCCTCATCATTAAGGGGAAAGGAAAGGCCAATTCCCCGTTATGGGCCATCAAATCCTCATCACCGCTAGGCCTCCTCTCCTCCTCGACTTCTGCTAAGTCACCAAAAGCATCTTCATCACCCTCGTCGGGTCCGCTAAGACAAACCCGCGGTACGGTAAGTTTACTACGAAGACGAATTCTGATCCCGGCATTCTCGTGAGATGCCAAGGATGCCGTCTCAACTCCCGACGAAGACGGTATTGTTACAATGTCTTTGGGTCGGAGTCGTTCCCATTCGGTATCACGGGCACGAGATCGTTTCCACCCGAAGGCGCGATCGCGGGGTCGGCTTCGCTTGAGAGCCCGATCACGGGCTCGGTCGCACGTGAAGTTGCGACCACGGGCTCGGTCACACGCGAAGCCGCGACCACAGGCTCGGTCACACGCGAGGCCGCGACCATGGGTTCGGTCACATGCGAGGCCGCGACCTTGAGCTCGGTCCCACACGAAGCCGCGACCATGGACTCGGTCCCGCTCGAAGACAAGACCGCGGGCTCGTGTCCGCTCACGACCGCAGGTTTGGGTCCACTCAAGACCGCGACCACGGGATCGGTCCGAGTCGGGGACACGACAATATCCTCGATTTGACGTAACGGCACCGATCTGCCATGATCAACCGAACTGAGTTTCGTCTTATCCATAACACAATCAAACCTACATTTATACAAGGAAAAGATCAAAAAGTGAGACTTGACATCACTCCACCAAGAACAAGCCCTATTCTTAAACAAGCTTCAAGGAGGAATCTACGCAAATCCAAGGCCAATACCATCGACAATTAGATCTTAGAATCAATGAAAATCAAGGGATTTGAGATTCCATCCTAACTAAGTGCCATGGTCAAGAGTTATTCCTCCTAGAAGATAGATCTAAGAGCTTAAAAGCTTGTAGAAACTAAAGAGGGAAGCTTGAAAAGGCTAGAAGAAAACTCACCAAAGAGAAAGAGAAGTGGAGAGCTCACGGTCGGCAATGGACGAGCTCGTGGTCGGCAATGAAGAGCTACGGTCGGCGGTGGAAGAAGGAAGAAAGAAAGAAGAAAGAAGGAGAAAGGAAGGAGGAAGAAAGAAGGAAAAAAGAAAAAGAAAAAAAAAGGGGTGTGGACCACAACCAAACCTTATCCTTCCTTTCTCTCACCAAGCGGGTCCCGGCTCCATTCAAAAAAGAAAAACACTTCTTCCCTCCAGAAATCGACTAGCAATCACTCGGGAACATTGTTGACACTTGCAATCGCAGTACGGAGTCTTAAAATCTCCATAAGGAATAAGGAGTCTTAAAATCTCCATAAAGAATACGAAGTCTTAAAATCTTCGAGAGAGAGAAAAAAATCCTTTCTGCAGAAAACACAACAGCTTCGGCAAAGAAAACAAGAAGTCTTAAAATCTTCAGAACACTTGCAGAGTCTTAAAACCTCTTGTACAAAGTCAGTCTCTACCACTATTACTTCTAACACTACCGAGCTGGGGGGCTAACTGTTGGGGTCGGTTTTCACCCACTCAACATTAACGTCCGAAGACAATTAACTAAAGAAGTTACTCTTCGGACTCTCGGCAAAGAAGACATAACGGCGCCTAAGTCCTCCTGCGAAGCAAATCCTGTAATGGCAAAATGAACCGAAGCAAAGCAGGAATGGATCGGGACCAGACGTGCCAACCATGGCCTCGGCACCATGGGCCGACCATGACCTCAGCACCATAGGCCGACCATGGCCTCGGCACCGTGGGCCGACCAAGGCCTCGGCACCGTGGGCCGACCATGGCTTCGGCACCGTGGGCCGACCATGGCTTCGGCACCGTGGGCCGACCATGGCTTCGGCACCATGGGCCGAAAACAGGCTCGCCACAATCTCTTGTCCTCGGCCTGACGCGACCTCCGATCCATCAATATGAAGAAAGCCTGAAGTCCAGTCCGAGATGAAAGCCCGTTGTGTCAGAACCGACCTTAGTAGGAGGAGAGTCCGAAGAGACTTAGGAGGGGGAACCGACTCATGAACTTATATATACCCCGCATCTCCACCAGGGGATCTTTTTTGGATAAACAATTTCTTACACAATCTTGTACTCAACTTTACACATCAATAACAAAACCCTATTCCAAATCTCTTGCGATCCTAGCTAACCTAGAAATCTCTATCTCCTCTACACGAACTTTTACAAATCTAATTGTGCTAGCTTAGGCTCCCACACTCCACGGCTGCTATCAGTCCCTGAAACGCAATAAAACCAGTGTAAGAAAGTTAGCATAAACACAATAATTAGCATGAACAATTGTTTCAAAGTAAGAATGAAACAGTACCTTTTGACGATCAGATACTATGATATAGCCATCACCATCATTTAATCCCAAGTCTAATTTCAGGTTATCCACAAACCATAACCAATTGTCTTTATTCTCTACTTGTACCGCAGCCCATGCTATTGGATATATAGCATTATGTGAATTTCTACCCAAAGCTACTAATATTTGTCCTTTTATCTTATGTTTCATTAACGTACCATCAACTCTTATCAGTTTCCTACATGTGTTTTTCTATGTTTTCCTTAAGACATCAAGACATATATAGATTATGTTGAACATGTCCTGCCCTTCATCATTCTTGAAAGTGTCTACTTTAACAGTTGAATCGGGATTTGCCACTAAGATATCAGCTGCATAGTCTTTAAGTCTTGCAGACTGATCATCATACTCTTTTTCTATCCACTTCAATGCCTTAAGCCTCGCATTCTGACATTTATACCTAGGAACAATGATACCCCATTTTTCTAGTATCATTTCTTCTATCTTCAAAGGCATATAGTAGCCTGGATTTTCTCTAATCTTATCAACAAACAACCTACTTATAACCGGTTTTCTTAGCAGCAAACACTCACCATTAGGAACACAAGTGTGCTTATCTATAAAATTACTAACTTTCTACATCGAATTCTTAGGAAGAAGTGATGCATAGACTTGCCATTCACATCCTTTACCTTCCTCTTGATTCCCACCAGCACATTTAAAGCAAAGCTTAAACTTATCATACCTGTATTACCAGAGGTTTCGGCCATGTCTCAGTGCATAGTCTACCACCGTCTCTTTTGAAGGCCACACCGTTGATGAAAGTTTGTTTTTTATACAAACTCACATCACCACGTCTCATATTTGTACGAACTCTCACTCTATCCTCTTCATCTTCTTCACTATCACTCTCCGGAATAGAATCGTGTTGGATCGGCGGTTCATCTCGAAACTCTCTTAACAATTGGTCGACGCGATACTCGTTTCGTTCCTCTTGTTCTTCATCGAATCCTTTGTCTTCCTCTTGTTCTTCATCAACTCCTCTGTCTTCCTCTTGTTCATTTTCGAATACAACAACCTCCATCAAAAGCCTTCTCTGTTTCGATTTTAGAGAGATCAAATTGGGAATTAATTTTTCTAGGGTTCTAAGTTTGGGATTTTCGATTTTGGGGATAAATGAGGTTGGGTTTTTGTTTAGATGGTGTAATTGGTTATTTGGGTTACTAATCGGGTCGTAACCCGGTTAAATTTTAACTCAACTGGTTCGGATTTAATTAAGAAACAGTGAACCAACCATAAACAAAATTTTGTGGGAAATGAATTTTAAACTTTGATTTGATGATATATAGATAGTTAAGTTTCATTTGGTGGAAATATAAGTGTTTAAGTTTCATTTTGTAGACATATGAGTTGAGGTCATAGTTTGAGCATGAAATAAATTGATATCATACTTCTCATGGGCAAATAGATCGTTTTTCCCTTTTTTCCAATGGATAGTTTTGCCCTAGCAATGTAACAATCCAGAAACCGACCCGTAACCTAAACCGGTAAAATCAAGCTATTTTATTACGCGTTTTTCCTCTGTCAAAATCTCTAATCAAACTCCCTTTTTTCCTTTACAATCCTCAAAGAAAAAAAAACATTAAACCGTAAGAAAAATATTCAAACGATGAAAATAGAGCTAAACTCCATTACCATTACCACAAGAGCACATCATTATCTTCTTCACCCAGTTTTACACAACACCTAATGGAAGACGAAGAACGAGCTGACCACCCATTAAACTGCCCAACACCGAAAACACCAATGTCAAGTATAAAGATCAGCCATCAAATTTTTACAACTAATGTATCACCAAACGCGATAATGAACAAAACAGTTAATGATTTTTTTTTACCTCTTCACATAGTAGTAGCAAAAGTCAGCGAGAATGAAAGTTTGGATAATTTCAGAGAGTAGGACCATTATAGGCCAAAACCCATATCCTAAAGCAGTCAATAACCGACCTCGAGTGTCCAAAACCTAGAACATCATCAAATTATTACCATATACTATTATCAAGTTTACAAAAGCTGTATATATGGAGCTTAATAGTTTGTAGTAAACCTGAAGGACCCAGTGTGCACAACTCAAGAACCTAGCTATCCCCAACGCAAACACGTAATGTGCTGTGAATGGCTCCACGATCTGAGACAAGATAATACGTTTCTTACTAGTTTGAATCGGTAAAGGACATAGAATGGTTTCAAGATTTTTTTGTAAAGTACCTTAGTGTTTTGCATGACTCTAAGTTGAGGAAGGACCGAAACAGCTTCAAGGTAAACGCAGAAGGCCCACGAAATCTTATTGATTATATGATGATGTGTTGATGGGTGAATAAGAACCGATAGAACCGCACTTGGAATAACCTGCAGCCACATATAAAAACCGCTCGGAAACATTATTACCGATAAAACTAGATAGCAAATCAATATTTGCAAAGGAAATCTTACAAATTGAAATAAGCAACCTAACATTTTCAAATATATGATTCACATTCTTGAAAGACACAACTTGAGGTCGAAACCGAGAACTTACAACGTAGTAGATAGCGAAATTGTCTTTGTCTTCCATGTAACTAGCTTTGAGCTTAAAACGGATCATATAGATAACCCAAAGTGTAGTCACCAATGTAGCCGAATCAAGCAATGTGTGAATATCAAATTCCATCACAAAACTACAATACAACCTCACCGCCAAAAACAGAGCCGTTAACTCTTGCGACTTCAATGACAATCCTATCAAACCAAAATCAATTCAAAGATCCTTCATTAAACCGGATTCAATCGAGGGAAACCCTAATCCGAAATGTCCTAAATTTGGGCTCTAACCGGATAATCCAAGGAAACCCTAATCCGAAATAGAATCGAATCGGAGAAAATCAATTCGTTCCAAAATCAAAATCCCTAAACCTAGAAAACCCAGAATTTCAAAATCGATGAATTTTGATTATACCTGCGCAAATATAAGAACGGAGATTCCGAGGGAATGAACAGCTTCGGCGGCGACAAAAAGATTGTCGTGGTCATGAACAATCATTCTCAACAGAACAAGAGCAGTCATGGCGGAAACAACACCGAGAAAAGCTTTAACCTTTGGTGGTTGCCGACGAACCCATGTCGTCACGG
This sequence comes from Draba incana, assembly GCA_963576765.1. Lineage (NCBI taxonomy): Eukaryota > Viridiplantae > Streptophyta > Magnoliopsida > Brassicales > Brassicaceae > Draba > Draba incana. Next base: position 26,822,072 of record OY755215.1, read on the forward strand.
CGTGAATCGGCTTCTTCGCCGCCTTCATCTTCGATCCGTTCATCAGAAAAATTTTGTTTCTTAAAATAGAAAAAAAAAAAGTCGAACCTTTGTGTTGTTAAAACCAGATCTGTCTGTTTTATCTGCGAATTGATGATAATTACACTGGTTTTGTTCGATGGTGGAGTGGGAACTGGAAACGGTTTACGCACCACCACCCATGGATAAAAATAAAAATTGTTCCTTTTCTTGTTTTTGTTTTTCTTACGAAACAAAAAAGTCGAAAAGGTTAACATTTTGTGATGATGACACGTGGAGGGTTAATTTTGTGTTTAGGTGAAAATTAGATTAGTGGTAAGCCAACGACTTTCTCTGCCTTCGTGTCTTTTGTATCATCCAATGAAAAACTAAAGGTGGTGTTGAATTGATGGATTTTTTATATTTCAAATTTAGGTTATCAATGTTGTGCTTGGACTATCACTATCACATACGCTATGTTTGTAGAATGGATTGGAACGAATAGTAATATTTTAGTATGCGGTTATTATTTCAGTAGACTTTGAATTATACTTTTTTTTTTAGGGGAATTGCCTTTTAATAGTAGAGTAATACTTGTATACAACCCCTTCACCTCACTTGTTCACCTCCCTCTTAATAACCAATCAAACTGCTATGTCATTAAATTATTAAAACAAAATAAAAATAACTTGAGAAAAAAATTATAGTTAAAACTTTTAGGTTTGGGTTAACTAGTCCCAAATTAGGGTATAGTTTTGGGGTTTAGGGTTTGAGTTTGGTGTTTATAATTTATTTTGGGTTAACTATTCCCAAATTAAGGTATAGTTTTGGGGTTTAGGGTTTGAGTTTGGGGTTTATAATTTATTTTGCGTTAACTATTCCCCAATTAGGGTATAATTTTGGGGTTTAAGGTTTGAGTTTAGGTTTATAATTTATTTTGGGTTAACTATTCTCAAATTAGGGTATAGTTTTGGAGTTTAGGGTTTGAGTTTTGGGGTTTAGGGTTTGAGTTCGGGGTTTAGGGTTTGAGTTTGGGGTTTAGGGTATAGTTAAACCCTAAATCCTAACCCTAAACCCTGAACCTCAAAATAAATTATAAACCCCAAACTCAAACCCTAAACCCAAAAACTATACCCTAATTTGGGAATAGTTAACCCAAAATAAATTATAAACTCCAAACTCAAACCCTAAACCCCAAAATTATACCCTAATTTGGAAATAGTTAACAAAAAATAAATTATAAACCCCAAACTCAAACCATAAACCTCAAACTATACCCTAATTTGTGACTAGTTAACCCAAACCTAAAAGTTTTAACTATTATTCTTTTCTGAGTTTTTTTTACTTTGTTTTAATAATTAAATGACATGGCAGTTTGATTGGTTATTAAAAGGGAGGTGAACAAGGGAGGTGAACAAAGGGGGGTGTATACAAGTATCTCTCAAATTTGTTGGGAATAATAACCGAATACTATAATATTATAAACCCAGCCCATTTTATAGGAAGGGTTATGGACCATTTCAGCCCAAAATATAATAAACTCAGCCCATTTTTAATCCCAACCAATTATTAACTTTATAACTTATATAACTATGGGCCCAATTAGGATTAATCCTTTAGCCATTTTTTATTATCTTTTGATAAACAAGCAAATCATGTTTTTTCACAAACTTATTAGATAAATGTATTTTTTCATTTTTGATAAACATGTAAATCATGTTTTTTTTTCATCAATTACACAAAACATATTATAAATGATAAACATGAAAATGTATTAGCTACTACTACAAACTTGTTTTGATACTGATGCAGAAACTGAACACAATACACGGGGTTTTCTCAAATGAAATCACTAGTATTGATTGATTAGAATACTTACACGTATCAATCTCAACTCAATCCTAGCCTCACTTGTTCACGAATCACACTTGATATCGTGAACCTCTATCTACCCCTAGCCCTTGATACAAGATTTCTTTTATACTTGAAACCTTTATTCCTTTGCTAAGATTTGCTCTAGTTGTGTTAACCCTTCCCTCGAGTCAACCTCAACTATTTATACAAGTGGCTTGTGGCTTACCCTAGCCTTGGCCGCTACTCCATGCAAGATTCGCTATCACCTTTAAATCTTCATGTGTAGATTCACTTTCCTTATCTTTTCTAAGAAAAAGGAAACTCTTCTAGCTTGAGTATATTCTCTTCAAATATCCTCCAGCTCGTTTCTGCTTGTAAGTCACGCCATCCTTGCTTAGGCCGACTTACTCCAAAAGCCCATCACGTTCAAAGTCCATCAGCTTGCTCGCACTTCTCCTGAAGTACTCTCATCTGATGCTGCTACAAGATCCTGCTTCAACAGCTACATCTTCAATCTCCCCCTTTTTAGCTTCGTGTGTCTCACAAGCACAAGCACCTGAAACACATACACATAACACAGAAGTAGCCAGCCACAAATACGATTCTAAACAAGACTTTATATGACATGGAGCTACAGAGTTATAAAGTTCTAAAGATTAATTAATCAACATTATAACCTCATCTCCTAACTCCCCCATAATCCTATCACTAATGACCGAATCTCTAACAAGATCAATAACACCTAACAAATCATAACACGGTCAAACTTCCCAATAAATCAAGACATCTTATTCGGTCATACTCCCCCATAAATCAAGATATCTACTTTTCTCCCCCAGCTTGTGAGCACACAAGTTAAAAACAAATATAGTTAGTACATAGGGAAAAACAACATGACCTTTATATTCTGAAGTACAGCTCAAGGGGTCACATGGTACGATGGCTGAACAATTCTCCATGTCGTGTAGCTTGTCTAATTCACCTGATGACTCAATGTCGTTCCCTTTATGATCAACGTGTGATACAGATCCATCATTGGAAAAACACACTTGGAGTAGATAGAATCCAGATGACACAAGGAATCATAATTGTGTGATGTCCTGATACAGGCAGAGCTGATGCTGAGGCTTATTGCACTGCTGCAGAGACAGGCGACTTAACGAGAGTAGATACATGTTCTGCTGTAGCAGATGCTTGAGACTGAGCAGGTACATATGACTCGGCAGACAAAGGAAATACTTTTCTTTTAATCATTTTGTTCAATATCAGTGCAAGAGTTGTGGCTGCTCCAAGTCTGTTCTTCAGCTTCCTTAGCTGGGTCAGTATCACTTTTAGAGACTATCCCATAACGTAAAAGACCGATTCACATAGTTGGCTCAAAGCTCTCCCTTGAAAGACCATGGAAACACCCTGATTCACTGTGGTACAGAGTCCATGACTTCCGAAACACCCTGATTCACTGCATAACATTCTAAACACACAAATCTAGCAGTAGTACAGTTTAAGAATACAAGCTCAACCACAACCACATTCATCTAAAATAAACGGGGATTATCAAAACAATGGTGTCCACAAATCAATCTTTAACAATTGGCCTTTGAAAAAACATTTTAAGTTCAATTTTTTTAAAAAAAATAACGATACCTTTTCTCATGCTGTGCTTTAAGAACCAACACCGTACCAGATCCAGAGATACACTTTTCGCTTGTCGAATTACACATCTGGCCATCAGTGTTTCAAGAGATTAGCCCCCCTTTGGTTGCTCATGTGTCCTTCTTCTCAGTTCTACCATCCATCTGATAGTGAATAAGCAGTACCAAAACCTCATCCTTACTGACAACACCTCCACACTGTTCCTGAATCATCCCATAAATCAGATGAGGAAACACCAGCTTTCTTGAATCAGCCTGCTTGTTGTCCTCTCTTTCAATCTGACTGATGGCCATGACTTGCTGAAACACCATCTCTCCACAGTCCACTCGCATCTCTCCAAAGTCCACTCTCTTCTTCTTAACCGTCTTCGAGCTTGATTCTCCTCCCATGGTGACTCCAAAGACTCTTCTTCCTCTTTCTTTGAGATTCTAGGGTTTCTGAAGTAAAAACTCTTGGTTTCCTGTACTTCTTCTCGCGGCCAACCAAAGGAACTATTTAAACACACAAAATCTCTTATAGGCTGCGATTTGGAAAACCCTAAGAGCCCAACCGAAATTCTTAGGCCCAAGTTCTTTTGTTGACAGGCCCATACAAAAACTGAAGCCCAAGTTCTCGGATTATTCTGAACCAGGGGATCCTGTACCAACTTCAGAACACTGCAACAGCTTTTTACACTCATCAGATTTTTCATAACCCACAGAACAACAACCACATTCACTTGATAGCACAATGGGGATTAAACAGATAATGATGGTTATTGTAAGGACCTAAACTGGCTTTTGAAAAACTTTTTGACACAAGATTAATTTACCGTTTTTCGAGTGATGTTTCAGAGACTGAACTTCGACCAATTCGCAGCACACACTCAGCTCGACCTAATTCATAACATCTGGTCATCTTCTACTCCAATGAGTAGCTTTCACACCACCATGTATTTATCTTGTCTTGACCAGTTTTCAACCTTTATCCACTCGAGAAAGTTGCTGATGCACTCAAGACGTGTGGATTATCTTTCTTTTTCCTTTTGATTTTCTTCACCTCCACACGCCATCCCACTTTTCTGGGTTCTTTTTGTGTTTTTTTTTTGTTCTTTTGAATGAGACAGCTCCATCACTTGACTTCTCAGAAGCTGTCTCCTGAATTTTCTTTCTTCAGCTTTGATTCTTTCTTTACCGTGGAACCTGTATTGATGTCAAGACAAGACGACATGATAGGCAGCTCTTTCTCATTGATGTTTCAGACTCCAAACAAAATCAAAGCCTTATATGCACCTCAAACCAGTACATGTATCAGTTCTGCACACTTCACAATTGATCAAATTCCACACACACCAATTGAGTTTCTTAAAGTGCTAAAACGATTAAAATCCAGTGGTTTGTGAATAAATCAGCCAGTTGTAAATCAGTAACAATATGTTCCACCACTACCTGTTTTTCCTCCACAAGTTCTCTGATGAAGTGGTGTCGAATGTCAATGTGCTTCGTTCTCGAGTGTTGCACTGGGTTCTTTGAGATGCTTATAGCACTCTTGTTGTCACAGTGAACCAGAAGTGGTCCAGTATCCATCCCATAGTCAGCAGACATTTGCTTCATCCAGAGAAGTTGGGTGCAGCAGCTTCCTAGGGCAATGTACTCTGCTTCAGCTGTGGACAGAGATACAGAGTTCTACTTCTTGCTCATCCAAGAGATCAAGTTATTTCCCAGAAAAACAGCCACCACTGGTACTTTTCGGATCATCCAAACTTCCAGCCCAGTCGGCATTACAGTATCCAACCAAATTCTTGTTTGACCCCTTTGAGAACCAAATTCCCAAATTGACTGTACCTTTGACATATCTGATGATTCTCTTGACTGCTTCAAGATGCGACTGTTTTGGCTTGGCTTGGAACCGAGCACAGATCCCAACACTCAGGCACAAATCAGGTCTGCTTGCGGTGAGATATAGCAGACTTCCGATCATCCCTCTGTAAAGCTTGACGTCCACATCATTCCGATCACTGTCTCGAGTCATCTTGGCTGTAGTACTCATGGGTGTCTTGGCTTCCTTGCATTGATTTCATTTTGAACCTGGTTAGAAGATTCTTGGCATAGGTACTCTGAGAAATAAACACACCCTCTTCTGACTGAGTAATTTGAAGTCCTAGAAAGTACTTCAACTCCCCAACCATGCTCATCTCAAACTCCTGAGTCATGCTTTCCACAAACTTGTCTACTAGCTTCTGTGATGTGCTTCCGAAGATGATATCATCCACAATCTGAACCATCATGATATCCTTCTCCTGCTCAAGTATAAACAGTGTCTTGTCCACACTGCCCCTTGCATAACCTTGCTGCATCAGGAAGCCCGTCAGTCTTTCAAACCAAGCTCGCGGTGCCTGCTTCAGCCCATACAAGGCTTTCTTCAGTCTGTACACATGTTTTGGATTATCAGGATCCTCAAGGCCTTTTGGTTGCTCAACGTGAACCTCCTCTTGCAGAAAGCCATTCAGAAAGACACTTTTGACGTCCATCTGATAGACTTTGAAGTTCAGAATGCATGACATGCCTAATAAAAAGCGAATGGACTTCAATCTTGCTACATGGACAAATGTTTCTTCAAAGTCCACTCCTTTAATCTGAGAGTAGCCTTGTGCCACCAGCCTTGCTTTGTTTCGAACCACAACTCCAGTCTCATCGATCTTATTCTTGAAGATCCACTTCGTGCCGACAATGTTGACATCCTCTGGTCATGGAACCAACTCCCACACATTGTTTCTCTCAAACTGTTCGAGCTCTTGTTCCATTGCAACGATCCAGAGTTCGTCCTCAAGAGCTTGTACATGATTTCGTGGTTCAATCACTGACACAAAACATGCAAACTGTACTACCTCATGATGTTTCTTCTTCTTTAGGCCCATCATTTTGCGATAGTCCTTCTTTACTCCTCGGGTTTTCCTCTCTTCATTCACATCACTGATAATATCATATGCTGAATGATTCCTAGGCACATGAGGTGCGGCAACTTGCTCTGTCTCTGAATTTTCCTCTGCGACAGATTGGAATTCTGAGTCAGTCTCTACCTCTGTACCAGACTGCTGCCCTCTTCCTTCATCTGATGGTTTTTCTGACTCATCGTCATGGAGAACAATCCTATCCCTGCATGACCTTGTACCAGCACAATCATCAAAAACAACATTGACTGATTCAATAATCACCCCTGTTCTTTTATTCAGACATCTGAAGGCTGTACTACTCTCGGAATAGCCCAGAAAAATACCATCATCACTTCGTGAATCGAACTTTCCCAGGTAGTCTTTGTCATTCAGGATGTAACACTTGCATTCGAATACATGAAAGTAGCTGAGATTTGGCTTCTTACCTTTCCACAACTCATACGGTGTCTTGGACAATCCTTTCCGTACATAGACCCTGTTGATAATGTAACATGAAGTACTTACAGCTTCTGCCCAGTATCTCTCAGCAATGTTGTTTCCATGTATCATTGCTCTAGCCATTTCCTGCAGTGTCCTATTTTTCCTTTCTACTACACCATTTTGCTGAGGCACCCAAGGGGCTGAAAACTGATGCGCAATACCATGATCTTCACAGAATTCCTTCATGTACCCATTCTGGAATTCACCACCATGATCACTGCGTATCTTCTTGATTCTTCCTCGTTCATTAATCAGTTGTAAAGCCCAGATTCTGAAGCTGTCTGCTGCTTCAAATTTTTCACGGAGAAATCTGACCCAAGTATACCTTGTGTAGTCGTCTACGAGAACAAACACATACCTTTTCCCGGCGACACTCTCCACTTGAGTAGGCCCCATCAAATCCATGTGAACCAGATCGAGTGCTGATTCAGAGTGAACATCCACCACCTTCTTGTGTTGAACTTTCACCTGCTTACCTTTGCTTCAAGGTCCACACACAAATGTTTCTCCTCCCTTAAGTTGAGGAACTCCCCTGACCATCTCCTGTTTTGTGAGAGACGTAAGGCTTCGAACATTCATGTGACCCAACCGTTGATGCCATAGGTTTATATAATTTGTTGCACTAAAGCAGTTGATAGCCTCTTTCTTCCACATGTAGCAGTTGTTGCCAGTTCTAACTCCCATCAGCACAGTCATCCCTTTGTTGTCTATTGCCTTGCAGTCATGTTTCGTAAAGCATAATGTCAACCCTTCGTCATACAGTTGGCTCACACTGATGAGATTTGCTTTCAGACCCTGCACCAGATATACATTCATTAGTTTGGGTAATCCTGTATCACATGTGATGTCAGCCTTTTTACACAGGGCCGGGGCCATCAAAAACCCCTATGTATGTTGTAGCACAAAGGGTTATCGAATCCACAGGGAGGTTTGATTAATACACTACGATTGCAATGATCCATTCTTAAGCTAGAGCGATGCTTTTTACAAGTAAACAAAAGATGGAACTATGAAACAAGTGATGATATGGTTTTAATTTACATTGGTCTCGAAGAGACAAAGATTAAGCTATGGAAATTCCTTGAATCGAAATCTAAGATAACACAATTGTCGAGGGTTTTGTTAAACGCCGTTCTAGAACTCAAACACGAAAGTATAGCCAGCTAACTGTCGTTACGAAAGCTATCTATCTTTAGAAACTCAAATCCCAAATTTCTTTGCGAATTCATCGAATCTAAAGAAGCATTTAGCACGAGTTCAATATGTTCACAAAGTCCCTAAGCCAAATTTCTTTGCGAATAAGTAACTTTGCCCATTTAGACTAGATTCAGGTTATTAATCCCACTGTCGTGGCTAACCAACAATCCTAAAATCAAGATTCGAGGTGATCAAGCAAGAATCAAGCATTGAGAACAGTCTAAACGAAGAACTAATGGATAAACCTCAACAAATATGCAACCTTAACGATTTCTCATCATAACCCAAGAAATCCCTAAAACCTAACAAGCAATTTCACTCAGAAATTAGGTGTACAGTCTGATAACTGAATATAATTGCATAAAAGAGTTAGAGTTAGAAGATACAAAGGGTTTATGGATGAACATATGATCTCCCTTGAAGATCTCCAATCTCTCTCTCTCTCTAAGTCTCAAAACGAGAATAGATCTAGTTTTAGATATTTTTCTAGATAAATTACAATGAAAACAAAACAAAACTATTTATAGAAGTGCCCAAAATTAGGTCTGCAGGTCCGCCGTCGATCGACATTAAAAGCATTAAAAGCATTGTCAATCGACGCGAAGGCATCTGTGGAAATATCTGAAAAACGCGTTGTTTTGGCATCTGCAGGCTTCCTGTCGATCGACGGGAAACTCTCTGGAAATACCACTCCGGTAAAAAGGCCATATCTCCTGAACCACAGATCGGAATGACCTCAAACCACTTCCATTGGAAACATATCTCAAATACCTACAACTTTCAAGAAGACCTCTGAAGCTAAATCCCAATGGAAACCGTTCTTCTAAGTCGATCTTTGAAGCACTTCGGATAGTTTCGGCACAAACGACTATTTTCCTGCAAAACACTACAAAAGACACACAAATACAAAATATACTATACAAAACCGACGTATATCATGGTTGAAAACGGGTAAAAACCATGATATATCAACATGTCTGCCCTTTTCCTTGAATGTGACCATGTCCTCCATCCCCGAAAGTAACCTTGCCTTTCTTAATTGTCTTGAAGTTGTCCAGAATGCCCAAGGTTCCCGTCATGTGTCGAGAACTACCACTATCAAAATACCATGGACCTGTATCTTCTTGTTCTTCTGACACAATCGACATGTTACATCGGAACCCAAATTGTGAAGTACGTATAGATCCCTGTCTTGTAGCAGGGGCCCTTAAATCTGATTTCTTTACCCAGATCTGATTATGACTACCATTCCAAGTGAATCTTCCCTCATACCAAAGTCGTCTGATTCTCTCCCAATACTTGTAACAATAGGCTCGTATGTGCCCATACTTACCGCAGAAATAACATCCACTCTTTTGTTTTACACTGACTTCCAGTCTTCTTACTTCAGCAACTCCAGTTTTGAGAGTAGGTTGTGACTGACTACTGGCAGCCACAAACTTGATGTTGTTGGATTCTGATCCACCCTTTCCATTATATCCTAGTCCTCTGTGAACTGCTCTAGTCCTTCCATAAGACAGAATTCTATCCAATTGTTATGTTCCAGCAAACATGCGAATCTTCTTGTACTGCAGATCCAGTTGTGATTGAAGTTCGGCAGAGATCTTCTTCTCAGCTTGTAGTTCCTTTTCCAGATTGACTGCCTTGGCCGTCAGATTGAGTTTTTCCTTCAGTAATAATACCCTCTCCTGACTCAACTTCTGTTCATCCTGAAGTTTTCCTTGTAGATCTTCAACCTGAGCTTCAAGTCGCTGCTTCTCCTTTACTAATGCATGATTCTCCTGTCCCAATCTAATGAGAGTCTCACGTACCTCTTTGTAACTTTCAACCAGTTCATCATCATCAGCTTCGGAATCAAACTGTTCATCTTCTACTTCTAGGATTCCCACGAATGATACTAAGTTATTAAAGATTTCTTCATCCTCACTGTCAGCTTCAGAGTCTTCTTCAGCCATCATCGACCTCTCTCTTCTTTGCTTCAGAGTACCAACATACTCCTGCTGAGTATGTCCGACTCCTTTGCATATCGTGCACTTCATTTCCCTTCTCCTGATTGAAGGACATTCAGACTTGAAGTGACCATATCCCTTGCATTCGTGACACTGAAGCTCAACTTTCTTACCTTGCTTCTCTCCTTCAGACTGGAACCTACCTCCTCTTGTACTTTTCTGACCTTGACCTCGTTCGATTCTTCTCAGGGCTCGATCAAACCTTCTTACCAACAAACTCATCGGATCTCCGTCTTCAGTCTCTTCAGTTGTCTCACATGAGGTTAGAGCTAAGTTCTTGTTCTTCCTTGAGTAGTCTGCAGTATTGTTCAGTTCCATCTCATGAGCCTGTAGCATCCCCACAACTTCACCAAAACTAAGATCCTCGGTATTTTGAGACACGTTCAGAGCTGACTTATAAGTCATGAATCGAGCAGGAAGACATCTTAAGAACTTCTTTACCAATTTTTTATCCTTGTACTTCTTTCCCAGTGTAGCAGACTCCTGCGCTAGTGACTTCAACCTTGAACCAAAGTCTGATATAGATTCATGTTCCTCCATCCTCATGTTCTCAAATCGAGAAGGCATCATATTTCTTCTGGAACTCTGAACCTTAGAGGTTCCTTCGAAGTGAGTCTGAAGCAGATCCCATGCTTCCTTTGCTGTTTCACATCCTTGAATCAGCTCGAAGGTCTTCTTAGTTACAGAAGAATGGATGGCAGACAAGACTCTGGCGTTGTACTTGGCCTTCTTTAATTCTTCCTCCGTCCATGTCTCCTCTGGTTTGGGAGTCCTGAATCCATTATCATCCACTATCACATGCACTTCCCACTGTACCAGTACAGATCTCCAGGCCAATACATCGATTCCCACGATTATGAACTTCATCCTAGACTTCCAGAACCCGTAGTTTCCGCCATCAAATATCACCTTAAAATTGTTAACCAATTCGTCATAGCTATCCATTTTCTCCACAAGATCTCACATGTAGTAATACAAACAAGTGCCGCTCTGATACCAAATGAAAATGTATTAGCTACTACTACAGACTTGTTTTGATACTGATGCAGAAACTGAACACAACACACGAGGTTTTCTCAAATGAAATCACTAGTATTGATTCATTAGAATACTTACACGTATCACTCTCAACCCAATCCTAGCCTTACTTGTTCACGAATCACACTTGATATCGTGAACCTTTCTCTACCCCTAGCCCTTGATACAAGATTTCTTTTATATTTGAAACCTTTATCCCTTTGCTAAGATTTTCTCTAGCTGTGTTAACCCTTCCCTCGAGTCAACCTCAACTATTTATACAAGTAGCTTGTGGCTTACCCTAGCCTTGGCCGCTACTCCATGCAAGATTCGCTATCTCCTTTAAATCTTCTTGTGTAGATTCACTTTCATTATCTTCTCCTAAGAAAAAGGAAACTCTTCTAGCTTGAGTATATTCTCTTCAAATATCCTCCAGCTCGTTTCTGCTTGTAAGTCACGCCATCCTTGCTTGGGCCGACTTACTCCAAAAGCCCATCACGTTCAAAGTCCATCAGCTTGCTCGCACTTCTCCTGAAGTACTCTCATCTGATGCTGCTACAAGATCCTGCTTCAACAGCTACATCTTCAAAACATATTTGATAAAAAAAAATCTCAAATAGTCAAAATAAGATGCTACAGTAAAGAAAGTCTCAATAAGATGAGACTAAACAGTTTAGTAAACACGTTTAAAACCATTTTCATTGAGCTCAAATTCATTCCACACTTGAATGCTTAATGCAATCGAACAGCGAAAAAACCATTTTTTAACCAAATGCTCAGAAATATTGCCAATTATATCTTCTTCGAAATGAATTTGATCCTATAAGAACAGAGAAGAAGGGCTAGAGAAAAACATTGCCATCGGATGGCGCTCTCTCTCCTCCGATCAGATCCAAACCGTTGGAATTTAGTAAACCAACAAGCAGATCATTCTCAATTCCTCCAATTCCGTTGACCTAAACCCCAGATCCCTTTCTTCCCCAATTTCACCTCACACAAACCCTAATTTTCCATCTAACCAACAAAAATAGCTCACACAATGACCCGAACCGCAAGGAATTTTTTCGTCTCTAATCCAATTTTTGAAACAATCCCAAGTCGTAATCCTCAAGTTGGAAAAAATTCTCCAGAATTTTACTTTGTTGGAAAAACAAAATCGATCTAATGTAAAATGCCTAATCTTGTTCGTCTCAAACGTGGGAAAACAAAGAATCATCGAAGCTAATCAAATAGTTGATTAATCGAAGCTAATGTGAAATTTCAGCGACGAGAAGAAAAAAATGAATGACGGGAGGAGGAAGAAGAGTAACAAAAAAACATAAACCCTTCTTAAGCCCAGGGTTAATTTATTTGGCCCAATTTTAGCCCACTAGTAAAATTAATCAAAATAAAGGGTTTTGGGCTTTAAATTTTAACATGGGTCAGGGCTAACCCTATGTAGTTAGGCCCAATTTAACATCCCTGGAATTGGCATGAATATTAGCCTTTTAATAGTAAATTTGTTGTGAATAATAACCGAATACGATTATTATATTTACTTAAACTAATGGACACAAAGACAATAATAAGAGGAAGTGGCGTGAATGATTTGGAAGAGAGTGTTTTATTAATTGGGATGATTATTGTGTATTCCATTAACAACATGGGAACTCCCTTTTATAGGGAAATAAGTCGGTTAAGTGTTAACTAATAGATAAGATCATTTAATCTTATTATATCTATTACTTAAGGATTATATAGCTTAATCTTATCTATTACTTAAGAAGGAGGTATCACCAATAGATAAGATGGATGATTATCCATTTATAACACTCCCCCTTAATCATCCATCATTACTCATTTGTTATTGACTGTCTCGTTAAAAACCTTATCAAGGTAAAACCCAGTGGGATAAAAATCATGACAAGGGAAAAAGAGTACAATCTCCCCCTGGAAATGATGGGGCTAGTCTTACTTTCAAAAGTCTCGTAAATGATGCATTCCGATACTTTGAACATGCTTCTTGAATACCGTTGTCGGAAGCGCCTTTGTAAATAGGTCTGCTGCATTCTCAGTTGAACGAATATATTGCACATCGATCTCCTTGTTCTTCTCAAGTTCTTGAGTATAAGAGAAAAATCTTGGAGGAATATGCTTCGTTCTGTCACTCTTGATATACCCATCTTTGATTTGAGCAACACAAGCAGCATTATCTTCATAAATAATTGTTGGTTCTTTGTTGGTGTCTATTCCACTTGCGCTTTGTATGTGTTGTATCATAGATCGCAACCACACACATTCTCGATTTGTCTCATGAAGTGCAATAATCTCCGCATAATTTGATGAAGTAGCGACCAAACTCTGTTTTTGCGAATGCCACGAGATCGCAGTTCCTCCCATTGTAAAAACATAACCGGTTTGCGATCGAGCTTTATGCGGATCAAATAAGTAACTAGCATCTGCAAAACCAACTAGACGACGATTCGAGTTCCTAACATAATATAATCCCAAATCAATCGTATCTTGCAGATAACGGAAAATGTGCTTTATTCTGTTCCAATGGCTACGTGTAGGAGCTGAACTGTACCTTGCAAGTAAGTTAGTAGCAAATGCTATATCTGGTCTAGTACAATTTGTAAGATACATCAAAGCACCTATTGCACTCATATAAGGTACTTCGGGACCTAGTATTTCTTCCTTATCCTCACAAGGTCTAAATGGATCACTTTCAATTTGAAGTGACCTATTTACCATTGGACTACTCAAAGGATTCGTTTTATCCATATTAAAGCGTTTTAATACCCATTTGGTATAATTTGATTGATGCACAAATATTCCATCTTGAAAATGCTCCATCTGGAGCCCATGACAAAACTTTGTCTTTCCAAGATCTTTCATTTCGAATTCTTCTTTCATATGAGTTCTTGCATTATCAATATCCTTTTGAGTTCCAATCATGTTTAGGTGATCAACATAAACAACAATGATCACAAATCGTGACGAGGATTTCTTTATAAATACTCAAGGGCAAATTGCATCGTTGATATATCCTTTCATCAACAAATATTCACTTAAGCGATTATACCACATGCGTCCGGATTTTTTTAACCCATATAGTGATCGCTGTAGTTTGACTGAACAAATCCCTTTAGACAATGCCTCTTGCATTTCTAAACTTTTAGATCCGTCTGGATCTTTACTCCTTCTGGAATTTTCATATATATGTCGCTATCAAGCGATCCATACAGGTATGCAGTCACAACATCCATCAAGTACATTTCTAAATTCTTTGATGCCGTTAGGCTCATCAAGTACCTGAATATGATTGCATCCATTACCGGGGAATATGTCTCCTCATAATCAATTCCCGGTCTTTGAGAAAATTCTTGCGCCACAAGTCGTGCCTTATACCTTGTGACTTCATCTTTCTCATTTCTTTTTCTTGTAAAGACCCATTTATATCCAATTAGCATTACATCCTCTGGTGTAATGACAATGGGTCCGAAGACATCTCTTTTCTTAAAAGAGATTAATTCATCTCTCATGGCCATTTGCCATTTCTCCCAATCAGGTCTTTCTTGACATTCTTTTACAGATTTTGGATCTAGGTCACTTTCAAAATCAACTTCTTTTGATATAGAGAAAGAGAATATCCATCAATATCTTCAATCTTATTTCTATCCCATAATTTTCCATTTTGGGCATAGTTGATGGATATCTCAAAATTTTCTAAATTTTCAACGCCTTTTGGAAGTTTCTCTATATCAGATTCTTCTAGATCCTTTTCATTCATGTTCTCTAGACATGTCTCATTATTAGATTCCTCTTGAATTTTTTTACTTTGCTCAACCATTTTTCTTTTCTTGCGGGGATTCTTATCTTTTGAGCCCATTGGCCTCCCTCGCTTTAATTGAATACTCGGTTCATTCTCTTTGCTTCCATCCATATGTTCTCGAGGAATATCAACTCTTGATGGAGCATTCGCAGTTCGATACTCTTCTTGTATCTGTGAACGCATCTGATAATTGGTTTGCCATATTATGTAGGTGAACAACCTTTTGAACTTCCAACTCGCGTTGTTTTGTTGGGGGATCAAGATAAACCAAAGATGGAGTACACCATGTAACATCTTTAGGTACTTGATTAACTACTCCCCCTAACGCAGGGTATTCTTCCTCATTAAAATGGCAATCGACAAAATGTGTCGTAAACATATCACCAGTTACCGGTTTGAGATACTTTATTATAATTGGTGATGTATACCCGACATATATCCCCAATCTCCGTTGCGGCCCCATTTTTGTTCTTTGTTGTGGCGCTATCGGTACATAGACTGCACACCCAAAAACTCGGAGATGGGATATATTTGGTTCTTGGCATGATGCCAGCTGTAATGGGGATATTTATTATATGCACTTTGCCTTACCTGGACCAATGCTGCCGCATGCAATATAGCATGTCCCCATACATAAATTGGGAGCTTGGTTCTCAATATCAATGGCCTTGCGATTAATTGTAGCCGTTTTATCAAGCTCTCAGCCATACCATTTTGTGTATGCACATGGGGAACTGGATGCTCAACATCAATCCCCATTGACATACAATATTCATCAAAAGCTTGAGAAGTAAACTCACCCGCATTATCTAGTCTTACTTTCTTTATAGCATAATCGGGGAATTGTACTTTCAATCTTATAATTTTGGCGATGAATTTTGCGAAAGCCGTATTTCTTGTGGTCAACAGACACACATGTGACCATCTATTTGATGCGTCAATCAATACCATAAAATACTTAAACGACCTGCACTGTGGATGGATTGGTCCACATATATCACCATGTATTCTCTCCAGAAATACTGGGGATTCATACCCAACTTTGGCTGGAGACGGCCTCACAATAAGTTTTCCTTGAGAACATGCTTTACGTAAAATCTCTCCCGATTGAAAAAATCCTTTTGATTTTCAATGGGTGGCCATTCGAATTTTGCACAATTCTTCTCATCATGACTGATCCTGGATGTCCGAGTCTCTCATGCCAGACTTTAAATGTACTAGTAAACTTCTCGTTTACTGTAACATAGGACTCAGTCATATTTATTCTTGTGTAATATAATCCGAAGGACATCATTGGCAACTCTTCCAATGTATGTTTCCACTCCAATGTAATACAAAGATATTCAATGCCATCTTTATTCATACTTTCAAAATGATATCCATTCTTTCTGATATCCTTGAAACTACTAAGTTTCTGTATGAATTTGGGGAATATAATGCATCACTTATTTCAAATCTCATTCCCCTTGGCATTGAAAAACTAGCCTTTCCATGGCCTTTAATAATTTTTGCATTACCACTTATGGTACTCACGATTTCAACGGAGTTATATAATTTGAGATCGGAGAAATACTTTTTATCTTTAAGTATCGTGTGTGTTGTTGCACTGTCTGCTAGACATAGATCTCCATCCATGATCTCAAGTCGTGACAATTTCTGGTGTCACTTCATAACAAACATTATATTAATAGACTAAAATTGATGTTTATAAAATACTTATTTATTTCACAACAAAAGATTGATAGCCTATTAAACATAAGTCATATATAACATATAACATAAACATATAACAAAAAGTTTTAAAAACTATATTAAGTTCTTGATCATGCATCATCGATCATGGTCCTTTTGTTTCCCGTCGATACTTCTGGACCAACGAGGAAATCAGCAATATCGTAATGAGCATCTTCACTTAGGCCATTAAAGGAAGGTCCCACTTCATCGGAAATGAAGTTTGTTTCTACATCCTTGCCTTTTGCCTTAAGCGATTCTTGATACAGATCGGCCAAATGCTTTGGTGTACGACACGTATGCAACCAATGCCCTTTCATGCCGCATCTGTAACAAGTGTGCTCATTTTTATTTTTCACAACGCGACCAAAATCATTGGTATTCTCTGCGTTTGAATAATCTTCTTCCACGTCCTCGTCCACCACCTCTTCCTCGACCACGGCCACGGCCTCTGCCACGACCGCGTCTGCGTCCTTGTGAATTGTTTGTACTGGACGCTACCACATTCGCTTCTGGGAATGGAGTCGAACCAGTTGGACATACTTGATGATTCATTATTACGATTTCATTATTTTGCTCAGCTACAAGGAGGATTTGCATCAACTCCGAGTACCGAGTGAGACCTTTTGCCCGGTATTGCTGTTGCAGGACTACATTTCCAGGATGAAATGTTTGGAGTGTTTTTTCGATCATATCATGATCACTTACCTTTTCTCCACATAACATTATCCTGGAAGTTATTCCAAACAAAGCGGAATTATACTCACTTACACTTTTGTAGTCCTGAAACCGGAGATTCAACCACTCGTGCTTAGCCTTTGGCAAGATCACATATTTATGGTGATCAAATCTTTCTTTAAGTGACTGCCAAATGTCAGCCGGGTTTTCTTTCGTGATATATTCCATTTTTAAATGATCATGGAGGTGGTGACGCAAGAAAATCATAGCCTTAGCTTTTAATTCTTCGGTTGTTGCTATTGACCGATCGATAGTATTAAGAAGCATGTTGCCTTTGAAATGCATTCTTGCATCTGAAGCCCATGTCATATAATTATTTCAAGTGACATCTAGGGCGGCAATCTCGAGCTTTGCTAAATTTGACATGATCTCTATAATTAAAAAAAAACCAAGTTATTAATTTTACAAATTTATTTATCACCTTATTTATATTTTTTATTTTTATATTAATAATTTACATAAAATTAAGCATTATAACGGTACATTATTAAAGTTAATTAGAAGAGGCATAACCTTTCACTCTGAATACACGATATATTGTTTTGAACAAAACTAATATATGGTAAATCTAGATATGAGATAAGTTTAGATATTATCTCACGTACGTATGACCGGAACGGATGATTGATGGTTCGGACTTAGAGATGTTCGTGCTGATAACGTGTTGTGAATAATAACCGAATACGATTATTATATTTACTTAAACTAATGGACACAAAGACAATGATAAGAGGAAGTGGCGTGAATGATTTGGAAGAGAGTGTTTTATTATTTGGGATGATTATAAGTCGGTGAAGTGTTAACTAATGGATAAGATCATTTAATCTTATCATATCTATTACTTAAGGATAAGATAGCTTAATTTTATTTATTACTTCAGGAGGAAGTATCACCAATAGATAAGATGGATGATTATCCATTTATAACAAAATTAAATATTTAGCATGATCTAAAATATATGAAGTAACTACCAATTTGTGTATACAAAATTCCCAAATTACCCTCTAATAATTGTGGGCTCTAATAATTGTGGGATTAAATAAAAATTAATATGAAAATCGTTTTTAAAATTAGTTTTAACTTACTCTTTCAAAATAAAAATAAAAATAAAAACAATTGAAAACAACACCCTTTTTCATCTTCTTCCGTCTCGCCATCTCCTAAAACAAAACCCTTTTTTCATCTTCTTCTGTCTCGCCGCCTCCTATTTCACCATTACACGATCTCTGTTTTCAACTTTGCTCAGCCACTACTCTTGTTAAATAAAACCACAATCTCAGTCACTTCTTCTCCACTTCATATCTCGAATCTAAAGATGATATATCCAAAATTGCCTAAGCGTTTGTTTCGTTATGGTCAAGAGCCAGGCGATCACAAGGTAAATCTCTAGAGCTACATCAACTACTACCGAGCCATAATGAAATTTCTAGACAAAAATCCAGATCAAAAGGAAATCCTCTTCAAATCTCAATTTGGAAAAATACTCAAAGATGGGTTTAAGGTTTCTTCGTCGGCTCAGTTGCTGCATTATCTTCTTTCTCGTCAGCTGCGTACTAAGAAACGGCATGAAATTTGGATCCTTTTTGGGGGAAAACCTTTTCGTTTTTCATTGATTGAGTTTGCTATGGCCACCGGATTGAAGTGTTCGAATCCTCCGGTTAAATCTCTAGTGCAAGACGATTGAGAAGATGAAGATGTCTGAAACCAATCACCATATTGGTCTGAATTGTTTGAAGATGATAAGGAGTCTAATCCGGATCGAATATGTGAGAAATTGAGATCGAAAAAATTGGATGTCACCAAGGGACTAAAACTCTCGTGTTTACTGCTAGTAGACTTTCTCCTTCTTCCTACAAGTGGTATTTGTAAGTGTTGCAACCTTTTTGTACTTCTGTTTATGTTCCAATTCTAAAAGTACTTTTTGTACTTTTGTCACAAGAGATTCAGCGAATCAATCGAAAGTACAAGTAAGGGCATGTTCAAAGGAGATCCAATAGGGTCTTATGGGGTGTTCTTAAAATATAAATTATTAAAATTTGAGTAAAAGGAAGAAAGAGAGTGTTTTTGTGGGGTATATTAAAATATAAAATTAATAAAAGTTGAGTAAGTGATGATGAAGTGTTCTTAAAGAGGAGAGAGAGTGTTTAAAATTAGATACTTTTGGAGAGTGTTCTTAATTAAAGTTGAGTAAAAGGATGAAAGAGAAGGTATAAAGTTGAGTAAAATGATGAAAGAGAAAGTATAAAGTTGAGTAAAAGGAAGAGAGAGTGTGTGTTTTAATAATTTTATATTATAAGAACACCTCCTAAGACCCTATGGGATCTCCTTTGAACATGGCCTAATCACGTATACAAATCTATAGTGAACAAGTATACACAACTATTATTGTGAATTATTTAAAACAAATATAAAAGCAAGCTATTATAAAGTATAGTGAACTATTTTTAAAAAATATGGATCACACGTAATACATATCAAATATACATTGTTTAGCTAACTATTATATTTCACACAAAATCATGTATATAGCTATTTATTATAGTCAACTATAAATAAAATGTACCTAACTGTTATATTTCACACAAACCCATGTATTGTAGCTAACTATTATATTTCACACAAAATTATGTATATAGCTACTTATTATAGTTAACTATTTATTGTTTAGAAATACTAACGTCACTGTCATTTTACCAAGAACGTTCTACCAAAAAAGTATTTGCTACTGAAGAAGGACCTACTAAACTCCATGTCTCCCACCAAGATTATGCAAAACCTGCTGACAAAGAAATTCCACAACCAAAAGTAACAAATAACACTTTCCATATCTCCATGTTGTTTTACCACGACTATTTACATTACTATTGTTTCGTTCATTGCAGGAACATCTAAAAGTTTCATTCGCTCTGCCCACCTTCTCGTTGGGACTAACGCAAGATGGATTTAGTCTGACAAAACCAATGGTAGAAGAAGAAACCACTTACGCTAGCGACCACCTACCAATAAATTTAAATCGGAAACAAAGAACAAAACGGAAGATGCTTAACGCAACCATTCCAGCCGCCAAACAACCAAAGACAACCTTAGCCTATCCTATTCATATCCCTGTCCATGTGTAGATGATGTAAGTAAGGGTCGACCGGGTTGTCCTAAAGTAAAATTTCTCGTAGATTGCATGTACGGCCATCTTGACTTTTAAAACTTCTTTGCTTCTGAAAACTCTTCCAACAAACAATGCATCACCTTCATAGTCAAGATCATACATGGCTCCTTCAATGCCTCCACAAGTAATCAAAAAACACTAATTAGAAAACACAACAAACCCATGATTCTGTCATTTAAAAATAGTCATCTAAATAGTCTTATAGTTCACTACAATTCCGAGTTAATACAATTTCGAATTATAGTTCACTACAATTCCGAGTTAATACAATTTTGAATTATAGTTCACTACAATTCCGAGTTATTACAATTTTGAGTTATAGAGTTACAATTCCGAGTTACAATTCCGACCACGTCATGGAGAGCTAAGGTCAGTCTCTATGATCGGGCGAGCAGAAGACCGATCACGAGGTCGAGCTATGAGGTCGATCCAAAATCAATTGATCACATTTTTTTTCCTGAAACACCAAAAATTAAAAGCAAAGTGAGTAACTAAAATAAAAAGGAAAATAAAAACAAACTTAGACAAAATTCCAATATTAAAAATCTGTAAGTAAATATCAGGTTTCCCGGCAACAGCGCCAAAATTTGATATGCTCAAATTTGATCATGAGCTACTCTCTCAAATTAAGAGATTGTAGTAGTACTTAGGGATCAAATCCACAAGGAATCATAATTACACAACAGACTTTGAATTCGAATTAAGCTAAGCAATAACGATATTAAGTAAATAGCAAAAAAAGTAAACAATGATGGTTATAAGAAACAAGCGCTAGGTCTTAGGGAATTCGCAGGAATGATTACAAATTGAAGAATAAATTTACTATCGGGATATTAATGAAGTGCAATTCTAGAACTCGAAACACTAATGTAAAACAAACCAACTGTCGTTGCGAATATTATCTATGCCTAAATCCTAGAAAGCCAATTGTCGTTGCGAATTCAGATTGATCTAAACAAGCATTAAATCAGGTTTGATTTGTTCACAAAGATCCAACGCCAACTGCTGTTGCGAATCGAATTTTTGCTCACTTATGATTCAGTTCCAGTAATTCAATAATGCTGTCGCATCTACTAAACAACCTAATATTTCGAATCTTAGGTGATCAAGCTCAAATAAGAGTTAATGCAATCAAGGTGAAGAATTAGATATGATGCAATCCCAATAGTAAATAAATTCTAACAATTTTTCATCATCCTTTGAAAACCCTAAAACCTCACTAGAAGATTACAGAATCAAAGTATCAATAGAAAATAAAGCTCTCTGTCTAAAGTGGCTAAAAACGTGTATTTATAGGTCTAAATTCATGCTGGTCAAAATCCCTAGCTAAACCAAGTCAAATTAGGAAATACTGAAGTTTTCCTTTATTTTCGTCTGTTTAGCCAGATTGACATGGCTTCACAAGAATTGGTATAAATCTTTGACCGTTGATCCAAATGACTTGAAACTTCTTCTGGATGAAAGCTGTCTCAATTATCTTTGTCGTGTCCAAATTTCAAATCAATCCAAAATCTTTAAGGTCTCCAACGATTGCTTGACATTTGACGCTGCATAACTGTCCAATATCTCTATTTCTTGTCATTTCTCCAGTTGACCTGCAAAAGACTATAAACACTACAAACACACTAAAACTACCACTTAAGGCATAAAACCCAATAAAAACCAGTATATATAATAATAAAAAACATATTAAAAACCATAAAAACCATGTTATATCAATTAGTGTTGTATTCAAAAAACCTGAAAGTGGAAGCAAAACATAGAATTCTTTTGTGTCTACTCGGTGCTCCGAATTGACTATAACATTTGATTATGAAAACTACACAAACACAAATCTAAATGGATTTTTTTTTTTGTTAAAATCAAAATGGATCTTCAAAAAGTCACAAACCGTATATACTTCTTTTCCTATTCTCCTTACAATTATATCTATTTTTCTTCTCACAAACCGTTAAACTTATTAATCTTGCATCTTCCATGATGTTCAAAGATCTGAATTTCATTTTCCGTACTTGGAATCGAACACAATCATAAACTCTATAGTTCCATAACCATTTTTTTCTAACGTATGCAATCAACAACACTTTTAACATACCAAAAAGGTTTGACCCTGGACCTTATCAATGCAAAAAAAATAGAAACTAGAGCATACTATGCATTAGACTTCATATATAAACCCAACATCAAACATTCTCTTGATTGTTCCATTGCGCAAAAACTAGCATCAATCTGAATCCTCTTCTCTCCCCCATCGATAAACTCTGTTTTGACATTTCCCAAATCAATTTTTTTTCTATTGATTCTCCTTTTTCCCATTCGGGCCGGGTCCATATTTGGATCTGGGCAATCGCTATTCACTAAACGTTAGAGCATGTGCATTGAAGACACTAGTTAAGAGTGTCTTCAATGTTTTAAGACACTCTTAAATTTTTTTGATTTTGAATCCATCCAATCCAATGGAGACACCAAAATTTGGGTGTCTTAAAAAATTATTTTTTAAATTTTTTTTATAATAAATATATATTGGATAAAACATAAAAACATTTAATAAAAACTGGCAAAAAAAAAAACATTTAATAAAATTTAAAACATAAATGACAGAAAAAATTTAAAACATAATTATTATCACCCACCAATCAAACCATGCGATGTCGAGGGATCCAAAACATTTTTAAATGTCCTAATTAGGACCCGGGTCCATTGATTTTCTTAAATTTTGTTATATTAAACTGATTAAACACCCTCATTAGATACCTAAACATAACCAAGTTTGGGTTACTGGGTGTAGATAGATAGGGGTTTAATTAATGACTTTGGGTGGTTTTAAATAGTCAACCCCTTAACATTATTACTTTGACATGTTAACACATATCATATCATGTTAACACCTATCATATCATCTATTTAAATTTAATAAAATAGTCAAATCTATAATTATATACAATCAGTTTTAGTCAAACTGTTCAATTTTATTAAGAACTTATTAATTGTATGTATATATATTTTTTTTGTCGTCTATGTGGGCCACAGGCCGGTTCCAGTAGCCTTTTTCCTTATTTTTTGTACACGGAGTAGGTCGAACTCTCGACCTCTGGGTGCCAAGCTTGAGTGGTCTAGCCACTGGACTACTGTCCTCTCGGCAAATTATATATATATATATATATATATATATATATTATTTCCATTAATTCAAATAAAAAAAAGAAATATGCCCTACATGAAAATAACAAAGGTATTCTGAATTAAATATGAAAAATTACGGTCAAATACAGACAGGATTGACAAATAATTTGAGATTTTCCTAGACAAAAAAATCCTATATAAATAAAACTCTTTACGTAGAACTATAAAACTATATAGGACACATTTCTTCTCAATATAACTAATATACTAACAAAATAAATATAATGGGTAGCACAAAAACCTCTGTAACTTTTTTTCTAATAATAATATTAGCATCTTCGTTTTCTTATTATGATATTTTGGCTATGTGAGGTATGTTTTTCATTACAAAATATACTTTTCATTTTTTTTCAAAATCTTTGGTCATTTCAAAAGCAATTGTATGTATGTGCATATGTACATATGTGTACATATACATATGTATCTATCTATACACTATGGGAAGAAAAACTGGTTATTAGGACATGAATATTTATAACTATAATATCAATGTGTTGTTGTATATATGTGCAGTGATCGAGCCAGCAAAATATGGTCATTGCACTTTTCTATGTACGGGTTGGCCACTTGATGACAGTGCATGATTTCATGATTGTATATTGGATGGTTACAATCATGGACGCTGTAGGGGAAATCCTAAAAATTGTTGTTGTTATAATTAATAACGAGATAATAATAATAATAATAATAAACATTTTTTCTTAAGAGTATTTTCATATATATAATTCAGTGTGGTCACTTCTTACAAACATTTCCAAATTTTACTTTTTAGTCAAATGAATATTTTTTTATACTTTAGTTCACTACTAGAAATGTATTCCACCCGTGAAATAATTAAACCAACAAATTTCATTAATAATTATATTTTTACTTGTACGAATGTGCATTTATGCAAATTAAAAACATGTACTTGTCAAACAAAACAACACATGTAAAAACATATTTTTACATGCTCATATATTTTAAAAAGATAGTTAATAGTTTTGTAAAACCCGGTCTTTTTTTTTAATGCGGAATTCTCATAAAAATAATTCATAAAAATAACTAATAATAATCACCAATCAATTCAGTTCCAAAATAAAACATAAAACCAATTCTAGCAACCTAACCGGGTTTACTAACACTTAGCAGAAAACAAGAAATAAAACACAACCCTAAACATCCTCTCCCAAAAGCCATGATCCCGCGGTCACACTTTTTCTTTTCCTTTACCTGCAACACAATTGGTAAAAACGAGTTGCGTAAGTATTCATAAATACTTAGTGAGAACGTCTACTGGCTAAACACGATTAACCGAACAGCAAAATAACAACAGTTTAAAGAATATTTAAATCAGAACTCCCTGTGTCGATCGACGCTGGTTCTACCATCGTGTCGATCGATACACCAAGAGGTGTCGATCGACACAAGGTTTCTCCTCCGAGACCAAACATCACAAAACACACGAAATCACAATTTCCACTCAACAACACACGAAAATAACACACGATCAACCAGAAAACACTTCTTAAGCTTCTAAACATAAACACGATTCGCTTATCGATCATTCAACCTATAGACACGCACTCACCTCGGGAACGGTTGAATCAAGGGAAAACCCCGACTGAAACAAAGGCTATAACTCACGACTCGCTTCACCAAAACGCGATCCGAGACCAGTTCTGGAAACTAGACACCGAGGGATTTCTAACGGCGTATAGAACTCCCTCTAACTCCCTCTGGAACGACGGGAAAACCCTCCTCAAAACCGGCTAAAACACCTAAAACGCAGAACTGCACGAACTAGCCAAGTTCGAAGGATCATAACTCAGCGAATAATCCATCAATCCACAAACGGTTTTTACCGAAATCAAGACCAGGGATCAGAGAACTTACCACCAAAGTTTCGCTCCGATCCGATCACCACAAACCGAACAGCAACGAGTTCTAACGGAGGAGTCAAACACGACAAACGTCTCACGAAGAACACTCGGAATCTCTCAAATCTCTCACACAAGATTTCTGATCTTTTTTTTCCTTGAAAATGCAGCCACGCACTAATTCCGAGGCATAAATACCCGAGCCCTAGGCTCCTTTAACCGGTCCAATCAAAACGAACCAAAAAATCAAACCCTAAGTCTGATTTTTAACCTGTGTCGATCGACACTAAAATCCTGTCGATCGACACGGACCTCTCTGACCAAAATCCTCGAGAGAACAACCCCGTGTCGATCGACACTAAAGCCCTGTCGATCGACACTAAACCAAAACCACATTTTTGGTTCACGGGCGTTACAAGTTTTATTTTATTTTAAATCAATTTTTTGGTATATATGTTAAATTTTTGTTCACATTTAATTCTATGATTTAAATCTATAATTTCGAAATACTTTCATTTTGGCAAGTTGAAAATTTCAAAATATTTTAATTTTGGCAAGTTTAGTAAGATTCAATGTGTTTGGTAATTAGAGTTATAGTAATCAAAATAAGTATATTTGGAATTAAATGTGTTTGATAATGAGTATAAGAGAATGAAATAAATAAATAAAAATAAAGAGGAGAAAAATTGTGGTGATGACACCTAAGCAAAGTGCTCCCAAAATGCTTCTCAAATAATATATAGGGATTAACAATATTTATAAATAATTGGCCAATATGTGTTTGAATTATGCGTTTGTGTTTCTCTAATCAGTCTTACATAAAAAGAGAGATTGATACCTTCCTAGTTTATTTTTAAAGAACTATTTCACTTTTCGTATATAAGATATGAAATTCATAACCTACTCTTATAAAAATGTTCACATGTTTGGTTCAAGAGAATTGTAGTCTACTACCCAAAGATTCCCTCTAATTCCTACATAAGCTTAAATGGTGATTTGTGTTGTCTTCAAAACATGGAGGTGGAAGCAAAACATAGAATTCTCTTGTGTTTACTCGGTGCTCCGAACAGACTATAACATTTGATTATTAAAACTACAGAAACACAAATCTAAATGGATCTTCCAAGACTCACAAACCGTCCTTTTCACCTTCTCCTTACAAATATTTTTATCTTCTTATATTTAAAGAAGGCCCGTTAAACTTATTTGTCTTGCTTCTTCCATGGTGTTCAAAGATATGCATTTCATTTTTTGTGCTTAGAATCGAACACAATCATAAATTCTATAGTTCCCATACCATTTTTTCCTACGTCTGCAATCAACAACACTTTTATCAATGCAAACAAAATAGAGATTGACTAGCCATACCCTAAAAGTTTGACCCTAGACTTTATCAATGCAAACAAAATAGAGATTGACTAGCCATACTCTGCAAGTCTGCATTAGACTTCAAACATAAACCTAACATCAAATATTCTCTTGATTATTTCATACATAAGGATCATAAAACCATAATAAGCTGATTAAACATAAGATGAACAAAAAGAAAGAGAGAATGGTTATTATCCTGGGTTGAAGTGAGTATCTCGTGGGCATAACCGCGCAAATGACCAAATTGTTCGACATACTCTTGCTCAAGCCATTTCCATTTCCCCTTGATAAGTTGTTGAATTTCTTAAGGCATTAAGTCGTCATTTGTTTGAGTTTATCTAAGAAAAGTCTTGCAATTACTGGAGCCTTCAAAAGCTTGCATTTTCCATTCAGAGTGTAATTATGGTACCAATACTTAGTCTTCAACAACCACTTATGGTTAGACTTATCATATGTGTAACAACCTTACTTTTTTTTTTTTTACTAGTCCAGATTATTATTCCCATAAATATTAATCCTCTACGACTAGAATCCTAACAGTTCCTACGCGGAAGTTCTCAGGAAATATTTCAGGAAATAATTAAATCCAATAAAAATCCAAACAATAATTCCAAAATATAATTCCAATGATCATAATCAAACCAGCCAACATCCAGGAATAAAATCATAAGTCTAGCAACCTAGAACAAATGGTTCGCTAGACTAAAACATAAACATAACCCTATCATCATCTTCATACGCCCTGATTCCGTGATCACATTTTTTCGTGTATCTGCAACACATGGGAAAACGAGTTGCGTAAGTATTTCATAAATACTTAATGAGTTGCTCATTCTGCCTACTGGCGTAAAAAGAAGCTCATATAAATAATAAGACAACCATATAAGCAATAAAGCACATAAGATAACTCGACAATACGAAAACAGAACATTCATGGAAAACAGACTGCGTGTCGAGCGACACCACACATGCGTCGACGACAGGACCAAAAGCTCGGTGTCGAGCGACACCACTAAGGTGTCGAACAACACGCTTCAAATACTCATGTCAAGCGACACCCTCCTGGTGTCGATCGACACGCCTTAGTAATTGCACCAGAACCGAGTTCATTTTCTCTCGACTCGATTCCGGTGATTACGAGTCGCATGAAGATTCAAATGAAATAGAGCTTCTTTTAGGGTTTCGAACACTTAGTTAGATTACGAATTAGGGTTCTTGAACTGTTCTTATTTATTAGCTAACAAAGAGCTGTTTTTGTCTTATTACATTTCAGAATTTTCGGATCCCCCACAAATGAGGGGGTGCACACTTATTTATAGGAAAATAAGTCGGTTGAGGCAAATAGTAACGGGCCGTTAATGGGCCTCTGTCTCCTGGGCTTCGACCGTTGGGCCGTTTAACGTATACTTAGTCGATTTAGGCTTATCGATTCTTCTAGGGGAGATTTGACCCCTACAGTTAGCCCCCCAGTTCAACAGTTTAATTAAAAAGTGTTGAAGTAAGGGTGTCCGAATGAAGAATCGATTTCCGTTTAGACTGTTAACGTGTTTGACCGATTTGCCGAGCCCAAGTGACATGGTCGTACCCAATTTGGCGAGCTGATCGATACGAGTTATCAGCGAGTCGATGTCGAACTTGCGAAGTGGCGAGATGAGCTAGTCCAAAATCTGTGAGCCGTTCAAAGACGCGAGGCGACTCGAGTGATTGACCGTGAGATGGCAAAGTGAGGTCACAAACCGATTTTGGCGAGCTGACTCTGATTAATTCGCGAGTTGATTTTGATGAAGCCGAAGTCGCGAGCTGATCGAGGGTGATGTTATGAGCGAGTCGATTCCGATCTTGTGAAGTCGACTCGCTGATCGAGATCAAAATCCGCGAGCTGCTTGAAGATCATGTCACAAATCTGCGAGTCGCTCGATATGCGTGAGGCGACGAGATGAACATGTCACAAATCTGGGAGTCGCTCGATATGCGCGAGGCGACGAGATGAAAGTCTGTGGGGTCGCGAATTATATTTCAACAGAAATGAAGTCGCGAGTTGATTCCGTTGTAAAGAGGGAGTTTTGAGAAAGCGAAGTCCTGAAGTCGCGAATTTAAACCAGAGGTGAACTCGCGAGGTCGCGAGCTTATTTGATGGAGAGAGTCGTGAGGTCGCGAGCTTATCTGATGAAGATGTCGCGAATATGACTTCTCTTTGTCATATGATGTAACCATAAATTGATTTGAAATCTTGAAGTCGCGAATTATCTGAAAGAGTGATCTCGTGAAGTCGCGTTTCGAGCTTATTCGAAACCGTGTGATTATAAGTTTACATAAACCCCTTTGATACTACGATCTTCTAAGCCCAAATGTTCGGCCCATTTCGAAATGAGGCCCACCTCAAAAATTGATCCGCCATACGCTTATATAAAGAGGGAAGCTCCTCAGATATCTCTCATAATTCTCATTTCTCTGAAAACAGGTTTGCTCTCTCTCCCTTTTCCCTCGTTTTTCTTCCAAGTATTTGATAGGGTTTTTTTTGCCGTCCCATCACTTCGCTGCCGTTGTGTTCTTCATCGCCACCGTCGTGCTCTTGAGAGAAAAAGCTGAACAATCTCCTCTTTGATCTGAAAAGTCATGTCGTCGAAAAACTCGATTGTTTCTGCGAGCTCTGCCGAGTCCTTCGAAGAGCAAAAACTGATCTGGGAGTATTCTGCCAACAGCGAGTCGGTCGTCGATGCAAGTTCAAGTTGTGACAGGTTTCGCGGACGCGAGGACGCGAGTACTTCAGGTCGCGAGGATGCGAGTTCTTCTAATCGAGGGGATCGAGCGAGAGGCAATTCTCCTCTTGCCGACTTGTTTTCCTATCCCACTCCTGTCTCAAGGCGAAGTCGCGAGACGAGGGAGATCAATTCACCGATGCGATCTCCAAGAACGGATCTTGAAGAAGTTGGGACCTCGCGCGGAAGATTAGTCATTGAAGTTCCACATCTTCGGGACGAGTCGCTTAGTCCTGCCGAGCCGTCTCCCCGAGTGAAGATTGAGCAATGTAACTGGTCGTACAATCCTCTCATAGAAGCGGAGAGATTGCAAGCCTGGATTGGATCCGGTCTGGCCGAAGTCGTGAAGAAGAAGAAGTCGAGGCGAAAGCAACGCCCGCCTCCAGGCTCTTCATGGTGCGACGAGGAGTCGCTGGATATCCTTCGCGTAGAATGCGGAATCTCCAATGCAGTCGAGATGATCGTGCCAACTATCGAGCAGCGAGAAGACGACCCGCCCGTCGGCACATTCACTGCATACGAATGCTGGTTTATGGACTGTTACCTTATATTCCCCATTCCTGCGTTGATTCTGCGGTACATGTGGGTTCAAAAAATCGCGCTTGCGCAGATCAACACCAGAGGAGTTCGTCAACTAGTCGGGCTTCTGACTCGAGCTGCTGAATGTGGCGAGCCCATCGGAGTTCGTCATCTTTGTAATTTTCTCGAGTTTCGCAAGCACGTCGACCCGAGTGGTAAGAGGTTGTATAATCTGGCGAGTCCCCTCCTGTACAAGATTTTGGACGACTTCCCGAACAAAGATCACAGTTGGCGCAAATATTTTTTCTTTGTGTCGATGTCAAGCGCGTCTGTTGAAGAAGAACATATGGCGGTGGCGAAGTGGGGAAAACTTGGTAGATTTTCTTGATGTTTATCGTGCGAGCTGCCTCCTTATGTTTTATCTTAACTTTCTGTTCAATTGTTTTCACAGCTCGCAGACCGCTACTCACTCCTGTTCCCGGAATCGACAATCTGTTCGACAAGTTGAAGGCTAGGAAGTGTCTTTAGGAGCACCATTTCCATCTTCAGAGAGTCATTCGAGCACGCAAGTTCGCCCTAAACCACGAAGAAGACGATCCTAATCAAAGCGAGTCCGACAACCTCGATATCATGCCAGACAGACCAACTTTCCGCGACATCGCCAAGAAGAAAGCTGCGAAGGCCAAGAAAAAGGCCGAGACGAAAGTTGCTACTCCTGTTGCCGAGATATCGGAGCGGAGCGTAGCCAAAGAAGATATTCCTGGTGCAAAGGATGACGAAGCGGCAGCCGTAGGTACGAGTGGTACGTTGGCTGTTATTCCTTCACAGCCAATTACCATAATGGACGAGCTCGTCGAGTCTGAGCAACAACTGACTCGAAAACGAAAACACTCTGCCGCTGACAAAGGCAAGGGAAAAGCTGGCGATAAGAAGAAAACTCGTCGCGAGTTGCCGACTCTGCCTCTAGGCGAGTCCATTCCTCTAGGTCTGCGATCTGAAAAGTCTGTCAAGCTCTACGACGATCCCTTAGCCGCAGCTGCCCTAATGGTTAAGGTCACATATCCGGGTGACAACATTCTGATCTCGGAAATGTTGGTAAAGAGCGAGCTCTACAAGGAGTTCGCATCTCGTCAGGCTAAGGTAAACTCCCATTCATTCTATCTGTTTCGTCTTGCTTCCTTTCTCATACTTTCCAATCCTTTGCAGGCTATTGTTCATTGCAACAGGATGGTCATAGCGTATGACCAAGAGGCGAGGTCTAGGCAGGCCTTTATTGACGAGGCCAGGAGAAAGGAAGAGGCCGAGAAGAAACAGATCGCGGCCCAACTGAATGCGCTCGCTGTCGAGCGCGACGGGTACAAGAAGGGCTCTAAGGACCTGGGCATCCATCTTCAACGAGTCGGTTCTGAGAAGAAGAAAGCCGAAGAGAGAAATGCCGAGCTGGAGGCAGAATTGTCTGCTCTGAAAGCGAGTCGCGAGAGGGATATCGAGGCGGCCGTTTCATCTGCGAGGCAAACCGCGGCTACCGAGGTCCTGTCTCAACTGAACCGAGCCCACGAGTTGTATGGTCGGTTGATGAAAAGGCCGATTACGCATATGGTCTTCCTTGCGCAAGCGGAAGCCAACCTTCAACTCCTGGATGACATCGAAAAAGCCAACGCTGACGAGCCTTTTAATCTTAAAGCGGAACACGATCTCATACTCGAGAACAAGGCCAAGTTTGGTCCTGGTGATGCTGCCTTTGATGAGATAGCCACCGAGCTGAAGTAAACATTAGGTAAGAATTACGTGGTTCCCATTAATGTAAGGGATGTAGTTGTATCTCAGCGACCCTTGCTAAGTCTGTTGGTATTAATGTAGCTTCGGGATCGAACGATGGTTCTCTTGGTATGCGCTTGCGAAGCGCCAGCGAAGAGCTGAGCGACGGCGAGTCGGATGAAACCGCTAAGACTGCTGATCCCGGCCCAGTCTTATCGACCGAACCTCTACGCAAGCCGACTCCTTTCGAACAAGAACCCAAGACTGGCGTGCCGATTGTTGGGAAATCGACTGGCGAAGTTGCGAGTTCGGTCGGACCTTCCGTACCAACTGACAGGGAAGTGGCAAAGGAAGGTGGCGAGTTGGCGGGTTCGGCTGGCGCTGCTGCCCAAGCCGAAGATAAAGGAGTTGAAGAGGGCGAGCTGGTCGCCTAATCCAAATTTGTAATAGTTTTAGGATTTGATTTTTATTTTGCTTAAGGTTTTAAGACTTGTTTTTTTTGTTTTGGTGCCTGGACGGCTTTATCCAACTTGTGACATATTTTCATGCCTAGTTGGTCGAACAACAATTTTAATGAATGCTTTCGAGCAAATTCATAACTGTTTTGAGATTCGCCGTTTTTTGGCGAGGCCTATTGAAGCTCGTCAGCGAGGCCTGTTATAGTTCGTTACTTTAAGCAAATTTCAGAGTAAATGAATTCCACAGAATCTCTTACCCGATTATAATCTCTGACCAGATTATATTTGCCAAGTTCGACCAGTGTTAAGTATAACTGGGTTTAGCGAGATGAACATCCTGATTTACAAACATATTCCCGTGAATACGTAAGCTCCAGTGATGAACTCTAAATTTATATAGCGCTTTTATCCGTTATGGATGTATAAGGGATATACTTCGCGATGAAGTGTTATAGATCGCCATTAGGGTCAGTAATGACGACGAGTCGCGTTTAGACAATTAAGTCGTTGCGAATTGTCACGTTTAGACACTTAAGTCGTTTGCGAGCTGTCGCGTTTAGACACTTATGTCGTTTTCGAGTTGTCGAATGTTGCGAGCTGTCGCGTGTTGCGAGTTGTCGCGTTGTCGCGTGTAGACATTAAAGTCGTTTGCGAGTTGTCGCGTTTAGACACTTAAGTCGTTTGCGAGTTGTCGCGTTTAGACACTTAATTCGTTTGCGAGTTGTCGAATGTTGCGAGCTGTTGCGTGTTGCGAGTTGTCGCGTTGTCGCGTGTAGACATTAAAGTCGTTTGCGAGTTGATCGAATTGTAATAAATTTTTTGAATTTTTTGTTTATTACATATCGAGTTGGGAGTATGAATATACGGACCCACTCCCTGCCTCCCTCTTTTTTGAATAAGGGGGCAACTGAACTCGTCCGAAGACGAGCTGCCTACGTACCCTGTGAAGGGATCAAGTCGCGACGTAATTCAAGTCAAATGACTTAGTATTTTTAGTAGTAATACTTTTTTAGATGTCGTGCATTCCAGGAACGCGGGATCATCTCGCCTTTCATGTTTGCGATTTCGTAGACGCCTGGACGAACTACCTTCGTGATTGGGTAAGGTCCTTCCCAGTAAGCGTTGAGTTTGCCGCCATTGGACTCGGCCGTGTTCTGAAATACCGCGCGGAGGACATGTCCTTCGTAGAAACGTCGAACTCGCACTTTAGAATTGTAATACTTGGCCGCCGCGGTTTGATATTCAGTCATCTTAATAAGAGCTTGATCACGTCTTTCGTTGATGAGGTCGAGCTCGTCGAGCATGAGGAGATGATTGAGACCTTCCTGTTCTGGAAGTAATCGTCGGCGAACTCCTGGAAAATAGACCTCGGGAGAAATTACACACTCCGTTCCGCAGACGAGGACGAAAGGCGTCTCGCCCGTAGCGTGACGCGGTGTGGTTCGATAGGACCATAAAACGCCTTCGAGTTCGTCGGCCCAACGACCCTTCTTTGCATCGAGTCGAGTCTTCAATCCGTGAACAAGTGTTTTGTTCGATGCCTCCGCCTGGCCGTTGCCCTGTGGGCAGCGAGGTGTCGACTTGCTGAGTCTGATTTTCCACTTGTCGCAGAAAGCTTCAAATCGCGTAGAAATAAACTGCGAACCATTGTTAGTTACTATTTCGTAGGGCACGCCATGTCGACAAATTATATTCTTCCAGACGAAGTTTTCAACGTGTTTGTCCTTGATCGATCCGAACGTTTCTGCTTCGATCCACTTGGAGAAATAATCCGTTAAGACCAACAAGTATCGTTTCTGCCGAGACGGATGGAGAGGTCCGACGCCCATCGCATGAACGGATAAGGCGAGCTGACCGAACTCAAAAACTCTGTAGGTTGATGGATGAAGGGGCCGTGACGTTGACATTTCTCGCACTTCGCCGTGAACAGCTCGCAGTGTTTTATCATCGTTGGCCAAAAGTATCCATGTCGTTTAATTCGGATGGCGAGTGAGCGACCGGAATGGTTCCCGCAGGTTCCGCCATGAACTTCGTGCATTATTTGGCGAGCTGCTTCTCCTTCGACGCAGATGAGGAGCGGCACGGACAGTCGCCATTTGAAGACTTCTCTGTGAAGAAGAATGAAACACGATGACTGTGCCTTTAATTTGCGAGCCGCCCATTTGTCTTCTGGCACCTCGCCGTCTGCGAGGTACTTGCGAACGTCAACCATCTACTTAGTGTCACAGCCAAAGATTGTGGTTTCGACGTCAATGGGAACATCGACGACTTCATGGGTAAGCATCCTCCGGTAATTCTTCGAGTTGTTCGGGGAGAAGACCACTGTTGAAAGATGTATTATCTGGATTGAGCTCATTGCTCTCTTTCATCACGTCAGTCGTTTCATATGCTACGACCGTTTTGGACTGGTCGAGGTCCATCGAAACTGGTTCGACGATGTCTTCGGTTTGGTCGAGGTCCATTGGATCCGTCACGGGGCGAGTAGGCGAGCCGTTGCTTAGATCCGATCTTCGTTTCGCGGCTTGAGATCTTGTCAGCATATTGACCTCCCCGGCGACTGCGATACTTGGTTTTTCGATGAATTCAACCTTGACGATTCTTTGAAGAGCTTTGTCTGGCGGGGCCGACGAGCAGAGTGCTGCGAGGGCATCTGCTTGCGAGTTCTCCGCCCTTAGAATTCTTGTCAAGGTAAAAAATTTGAATTCCGCTGTTAATGTTTTGACGAGGGCGAGGTATGCTTCCATGCGTTCGTCTTTTGTCGTGTATTCGCCGTTGAACTGATTCACGACGAGTTGGGAGTCGCAAAAAGCGTCTATCCTTGTCATTTTAAGCGCTTTAGCCAATCGAAGGCCCGCGAGTAGGGCTTCATACTCCGCTTCATTGTTTGATGCTTTGAAACCAAGGTGGAATGATTGTTCCAGAGATTTTCCGTCTGGCGACGACAGCCGAATGCCTACTCCCGATCCGTGCTTAGATGACGAGCCGTCCACATGTAACTGCCAGACATGGGATGGGTCTTCGATTTCTGACGAGGTTGCCGCCTTTGGTAACTCGATTAAGAAATTGGCCAACACTTGTGCTTTAATTATCGTCCTACAGCGATACTCGATATCGAACTCGCTTAGTTCAACCGCCCACTTGGCGAGTCGGCCGGATTGAGTTGGGCTATGGAGAACAGCACGTAGTGGGAAAGTACTTAGAATTACGATCGCGTGAGATTGGAAGTAAGGTCGAAGCTTGCGAGCCGACGTAATAACCGCGAGCGCCAATTTCTCCGTCAGAGGATATCTCGTTTCTGCATCGGTTAGCGACTTACTGACGTAGAAAACGGGCTTCTGCTCGGTGCCGTCTTCGCGAACTAGAACATGATGTCCCGAGTTTTAACCCAAAATAATGCTGCAAGTGTACAGACAAAAGCAGTAGTATATGAGGTATCGAATCCACAGAGACCAAGGTTACACTATGAATTTATGATGTTTTAAAGCAAAGCTAAGATAAATTAAAATGGGGGTTTTTCTGAAACAAGCAACGAGCAGGTGATCAAAACAAATGAGCAGGCGCTCGAAATAATAACCGGTTTTAAAACAGATGATAAAAGCACTAGATCAAGGTGTTCTCCGGTGATTTCGGATTCTAAGGTTGAGCGACTATTCAGGGCATAAAATAAACGCGGTCTAGAACTCAAACATAGAATTAATATTGCCTCACTTTCGTGATGTATCAATAACTTCGTCTAACAACCTAAATACCTAAACTGTCGTTTGGATTTAGTAATGAAGAAGACGAGCATTAACGATTAGGTTCAATATGTTCACAATTAACCATAACAATCAACTATCGTTGGTTATGCACTAATTGCTCATCAATGATTTTGTCTAGCAACCTACAACACTTTTGATGAATAGATTTAACCTAAAATCACAGAACAAGTGATCAATTTATTCTAAGCAATAAGAACATCTATTGATGAAGACATAAATAATTCGGCCCTTTTTGGCTCAACCATAAACAATCCTAAATCACCATTGAAACCTCAATTTAGCTAAAGAACTACTCACACATAAAGAATAAAATCGCAACAATCAAATAGAGAGAATTCATCATAAAATTATTTAAAAGATTAGAGTTTAGAATTCTTCTCCAATTGGGAATTGTTGTGGAATGATTCGGAATGGAATGGTTCTCCAAGGTAAATGCTCAATGATTATGAACGATGAAACAACACCAACGTTTCCAATAGAATAATGAGAAATTTCAAAGTCAACAATATCAAGCCTTTTTGAATCAGACAGTACGTAATCAAGAAGAAGAAGAGAAGAGAGAATCCAAAAAATAAGAACCGAGAGTTTTTTAAGTGTGTAGAGAATATCCCCAATCAAAATCAAGTCAAAGTCTCTTTATTTTTGCTTGGCCCAATCTCCTTTAATTTCCCAGCGTGATCTCCTCCAATCCAGTCAACATCCTCCTTAATTTGCACCAAGTCTTGATCTCTCATTAAGGGGAGGATCAAATCTTCTCAAAAATGGTAAGTCAACATCATCTAAGGGGAGCAACTTTAGGAGATACTTCTGAGCTATCAAAGGGAGAATCTGGCGTGTGGGGCCCTATCAAGACCGGTTGCTTCAAGAAATAAATGCTTCTCTGATTCGGGTCTGGGTAAAAGGGGCGAGCAGGTGCTCGGAGCAATCGAACAGGTGCTCGATCATGAAAATTTGCCCTTTTCTCCAAATTCATCTCTTTAGCTCCAACAACTTCAATCCTTGCTCCAAAGCTTCCTGGAACCTGAAAAGACACCAAAAAGAGCTAGGAAGACTTGAAAAGCAACATAAAATAATAGGTAAATTAGGCTAAAATCCTAATATATCAACTCCCCCGGACTTGCCTTTTGCTTGTCCGCAAGCAAACAAGAGAGTACAAATCCGGAAAAGAGGTTTGAAGGCGGGAACTCAAATCCAAAAGAAACACTAAAGGGTTCAACAACATGCCCTAAAAAGAACTAACTCGATGCACAACAAACTCTACTCCAAGAGCTTTCGCCATACTCATCACTTATGAAATATTACTCCAAATCTTTAGACTCAAAAGAAATCTTGCAATCAACAAACATTCAACTCTTTAACATCCATTATTGTGTTTGGTGCGGTCTCACAATTGGAAATTGAATCAATACCATTTGGCTAGGTAGAAGAAGGCTTGAAAATGATATAAAGAGAAGGTTCATATTATTTTTGGTGGTTAACTCTCAAATGCAAGTGTCACATTTAGCAAAAGCAAGAAAGCAAAGAGACAGTTGATGCATACAAGGCTAGGAATCCAAAGTTCTACCCATTATCCCTTTGTTGCATTCTCTCATCTCTCTTTTCTCACTATCCCATGTTTAACCACTAGCCCTTTTGGCTAAATTTCTCTTTCAAATCTCTCTCAACCTTACTCTTTTCTTTTCTTTTTTATCAAAATCCTAGGGAAAAACTCTTTTCTTTGCACTAGCTCTTTCTATCTTAGCATTCTCTAACATATTTTCTTCTCTTTTTATTTTATTCTAAGAGAATGCCGTTTTCCTTTCAAACACTTAGAGCTATATATTTTTCTTTTTAATTCCCTTCCCTAGAACTTATTCTTTCTTCTCCTTTTCTTTATTTTCTTTCTTTTCACACTCAACCACAAACCCAAAGATATTCAATAAAGCATTTAACCATTTTTTTTTCATTCCCCACCTAAGACTAGTCTTAAACACAAGAAACTAGTCTATTGGAAACTTTGCCTTGTCGTCTCTAATGCTTGCAAGATTTTGCCAATGCAACACAAAGAAAAAGGCCTCACTCAAAGAACATATGCAAGGGTTTGAACAAAATGGTCGGGTTTAAAAGGTGTGGTACTATCCTTATCTAAAAGATGAACTTAGATCGAGATAGCCATTCAAATCAAGGTAAGAGTGGTAAAAATAAGGCAAACATGATTTGAATGTCAAGTGTTTATCCATAGTTATGATTCAAAGTCCAAAAGTGAGAGAGATTAGTCAAGATTAAGTTCAAGTTGATAGAGTCGAATCTAGATCATGCAAGTTTCTAATGAGATGGGACTTTCAAAGAAATAAGATCCAAGTATGGATGAGCCTCTACTTCATGATTGTTAATGCATCGAAAAAGTTCTAACGAGGGCATATCATTGAATCCTAAAATGAGACTTTACAAGGAAATTTCATCATTGTTCCCTATGCAAAAATGCAGATGCAATCCTAAAACGTTCTAGACTCAATCCTAGATTAAAAATTCGTTTTTTTCTTTTTTTTTTTTAGGAAAAACAATTAAAAATCAGTCTCAATGAACTCAATGAAAACTCAAATAACTAACCGCTCCCCCGGACTTAAATCACACCGTCTCTGGTGTAAAAAAGTTCAAAGGATTGGCGACTCAAAGCAAAAAATTAAAATCAATGCAAAGATGGATTAAACAATGGTGGTAGAAGGTGAAAGAAGATATCACACGGAAGTAATGTCGTCCTCGTCAGCAGCTGTCCTCCTCTTCCTTCTGGCTGGCTGACCCGAGCAGGTGCTCGAATGGGAACGAGTAGGTGCTCGTTCGGTCTGGGGTGGTGGAGCTTGGCATCAGCCTTTTGAGAGGGCCTGCATGATCCTCTGCATGATACTGTTGTTCTTCTCTGTGGATTGGATCATCCACTTCCTGTATTCAGCACCCTCAACATCGTCAAAAATAGGAGGAAGATCAAACTCACTTACAGAAGAAGTGTCGTGGCCAGGCAGAGTAAGGCGCGGAACTGATGGACCAGCGTCCTCGGAGTCATGGTGTCGCTGCCTAGATGTGCTTTGACGAGAGGTACTAAGTTGGGCAGCAGAAGAGGCTCGACTTGGATGTGGCACAAGGTACTCTGCGGGTGGTTGAAACGCGAGATCATCCATGGAGGAAAGCCGCGTGATGGCTAAGTTGGGAAGCTGAATGTACTGGTTTCTCCAGTGGCAGTTAAGAACTGGTATGTGCTCGGCTTGATGATTATCTTTGAATTGAGCAGGTGCTCCATGTCAATACGCGCCAGCTCACGGATGCAAGAAGCTTCTGAAAGATCCACCTTGAGATGGCGGAATAGCGTTGTAAGCAAGCTTCCTATTCGTTCAACCCTTGGTCCCTTGTTGGGCGCGGTGGCACTATCCTTGATCGCGCAGATTGTTTCAGCGAACCGTATACCCAAGTTGGCGCGATAACTCTCATACTGCTCCGTGTCTCATTGGCCTACAATTGTTGCACAACCCAAAAATAGTAACAACAATTCATCAGAATGGACTTTGTTACCAGTAGGGCGGGCAAACAGCATGTTGCTCAGGATCCTTGCAATGAGGCGGAGAGCGGGATGACGTAGGCGGTTTTGACTTG
Source organism: Draba incana (assembly GCA_963576765.1). Classification (NCBI taxonomy): domain Eukaryota; kingdom Viridiplantae; phylum Streptophyta; class Magnoliopsida; order Brassicales; family Brassicaceae; genus Draba; species Draba incana. The sequence goes on from OY755215.1 coordinate 26,861,949, forward strand.
CCGAGTTAGAGGAATAATCTCCCGTAGCAATTAGACTCCAAAAAGTCTTGGCCTGTTAAAACGATCTCGGCATTGACAACCGCTTATCCGTCTCGTGAAAACCGTACGCTAGACAGAAGTCGTGCATGGAGATCGCGTATCTCACTCCTCCAGCAAAGAATGAGAAAGAGGCTTCATCAAATGTTGGCTGCTCCAGATTTGCATAAGATAGCGTCGCGGTTGCTAGACACTGCCGAGTAATGTCTGGATAGAGGACGTCTTCTTTTAGTACAAATGCCATGCACCGAGCATTGTAGAGGATGCTGCGCACTTGATTTTGGAGACCGAGTTTGGTCAATGTTCGGTCACACATGAACCGGGTGGGTTCAAGTTGCAAGTTGAGAAGCTGGTTGTAATAGAACGCATTGGTCGCGTCCCAAACGTCCGGTGAAGAGGTCGGGAGCAGATCCGTGACGAGATCAAATGGCGTGTGCTCCGGTCGGGGCCAAGGGTATGTGGGGGAAGTTTCGGAGGTGGAGGGAGTGACTTTTCCCTTTCCTTTGTTGGTGAATCGAGTCTTTGGAGGCATTGTGGAGAAAGGAGGAGGCAGCTGAGAGTTGGGGAGACGAGAGGCGGCGATTTCTTCGGGAGAGAAGAGATAGGAACGGCGGCGATTGGAGAGTTTGGCGAGTTGGAGAGGTTGATCGGAGCAGAGATTTCGGCGGTGGAGGAAGTGAGAAGAAAACGGCGACGAGTGTGGTTGACAAGAGAGAGAGATGGAAACGGTGATTTTCGTGTTGGAGGAGATGAGAGAGGAGAGGGAGTTTCTTATGCGGCGCTGCAAAAGAGAAAAGAGGAAGGTAAGTTGAATAAAAAATTAGGTTAGAGAAGAAAGAAAAGAAAAATTAATAATTAATTTGCTTTTTTTTTTAAAGGAAAAGGAAAACCGGAGCAGGTGCTCGGGCACGGGACCGACCGGTCCCGATACTGGATCGATCGGTCGTGTTTCCAGGGGCTCCTTCGATCCATCACGAATCCTCTGGATCAACTGGTCTGTCAACGGGACCGACCGGTCTCATTTCCAGAGACTGGGCAGTGCCCTGTCCCGCTATTGAGCAGGTGCTCGCGCCTGTTTGAGCGGGTGCTCGAGGAAAATTCCTCCCTTGTTTTTTTTTTTTTTTTTTTTTACTTTTAGACTGAAAACACAAGTAGATTGTCAGTAATAAAATGAAAATCAAATTATGTACAAAATCCTTACCGATGGGTTGCCTCCCATCAAGCGCTTGTTTTAAGTCGTTAGCTCGACTTTGTAGAGCGTTTAAGCTTGAGGAGGGTCATCGAGGGTGAAAGATCCACCTTCTCCAATATAAGTATCAGCGAGGTAAGGCTTTACTCGCTGACCATTCACCACAAACTCACCTCCCTTAGTGTCCAGCAACACTATGGCTCCATGTGGCTTTACCTCCTTGATCGTGAACGGGCCGGACCACCTTGATTTAAGCTTTCCTGGAAACAACTTAAGACGAGAGTTAAATAGCAAAACTTGATCATTAGGAGCAAAACTCCTAGAGATGGTCCTCTTATCGTGATAGGCTTTTGTCCGCTCCTTGTATATGCGGGAGTTGTCATAGGCAAGATGCCTAATCTCCTCCAACTCATGTAGTTGCATGGACCTCCTCTTACTTGCACTAAGGATGTCGTAGTTGAGTCGTTTGACAGCCCATGCCGCTTTGTACTCTAACTCCACCGGAAGGTGGCATTCCTTTCCATATACCAAATGAAAAGGTGTTGTCCCTAACGGAGTCTTATATGCGGTCCTATATGCCCACAAGGCATCATCCAACTTTATTGCCCAATCCTTACGCGTAACTCCTACGGTCTTTTGTAAAAGTTCTTTATCTCCCGGTTGGAAACCTCAACTTGACCGCTTGTTTGAGGGTAATAAGAAGAAGCAACCTTATGTGTGACTCCGTTCTTCTTTAACAAGTTCGCAAAAACCTTGTTAATGAAGTGTGAACCTCCATCACTTATCACCATTCTTGGGATTCAAATCTCGGAAATATCACCGATTTGAACATCTTGGTAACTGCTCCAGCATCACAAGTCGGGCTAGCCAGCGCTTCAACCCATTTGGAGACGTAGTCAACGGCTACTAGAATGTACTCGTTGTTGTAGGAGGATGGGAACGGTCCCATGAAATCTATTCCCCAAATATCGAAAACCTCTACTTCTAGGATGAAATTCTGAGGCATGTCATTCCGCTTGCTGATGTTCCCTAACCTCTGACAAGCATCACATCTAGCCACAAACTTGTTCGCATCTCGGAACATTGTCGGCCACCAAAACCCGGCTTGTAACACCTTTGAAACCATCTTGAAAGTGGCGAAGTGCCCAGCATAAGACGAACCGTGACAATGGTGTAAAATCCCAGGGATCTCTGCCTCTGACACACATCTTCTATACAGCCCATTCGAACATTGCTTGTACAAGTACGGCTCATCCCAATAATACCGTCGAACATCGCGGAAGAACTTTTTCCTTCTGCTTCCCGTTAGGTTCTCAGGAACCTTATCAGCAGCCAAGAAGTTAGCAAACTCGCCAAACCATGGGAAACTCGGAGGTTGAACGTTCTGAATCTTTCCGCAAAAAATCTCTTGAGCAGGTGCTCGGTCAGTCCGAGCAGGTGCTCGATCGGGTACTCCGAATTTTTCACAGATGCTGATCGAATAAATGTGCTCATCCGGTAGGCTATCTTCCATAGGTGTCATGTCCTCAACATGTAGTCTACTCAAGTGGTCAGCAACTCCGTTCTCGGACCCTTTCTTATCCTTAATCTCCAAATCTAACTCTTGAAGTAAGAGGATCCATCTCAATAACCTAGGCTTTGCATCCTTCTTGGTCAGCAAGTATTTCAACGCAGCATGATCTGTGTGAACGATTACCTTAGACCCGACGAGGTACGACCTGAACTTCTTTAAAGCAAAAACAATCGCCAATAACTCCTTCTCGGTAGTAGCATACCAACACTGAGCATATCCATCGTCCGGTTAGCGTAATATATCACATGGAGCTTCTTGTCTTTTCGCTGACCAAGCACAGCCGCAAAGTGACTCGCATCAGTCATGATCTCAAACGGTAGTTCCCAATCCGGCGGTTGTACTATCGGCGCACTTACCAAGGCATCTTTGATGGTGTCAAACGCAGCCAAACAGTCTCCATCAAAGTCAAACTTTACCTCCTTACACAGCAATCTAGTAAGAGGCCTAGTGATGTTAGAGAAATCCTTGATGAACCGACGGTAGAACCCGGCATGCCCCAGAAAACTGCGGATTCCTTTAACTGTAGTAGGCGGTTGTAAACTCATCATGACCTCTATCTCAGCCTTGTCAACTTCGATCCCTTTCTCTGATATTCGGTGCCCAAGTACTATCCCATCTCGGACCATGAAGTGACACTTCTCCCAGTTGAGAACTAGATGCTTTTCCTCGCATCTCCGCAATACCCTGCACAAATTAGACAAACACACAGAAAACGAACTCCCATACACAGAGAAATCATCCATAAATACTTCCATAATATCCTCAATAAGATCAGAAAATATGGACATCATACAACGTTGAAACGTTGCTGGGGCATTACACAAACCAAACGGCATGCGGCGGTGCGCGAAGGTGCCATAAGGACATGTGAAGGTCGTCTTCTCCTGATCGTCTGGATGGATAGGAATCTGAAAGAAATCTGAATAACCGTCTAAGAAACAGTAATAAGGATGGTTAGATAGACGCTCAAGCATCTGATCAATAAATGGTAAAGGAAAATGATCTTTGCGAGTAGTAGCATTCAATTTTCGATAATCGATACACATCCTATGTCCGATTACTGTTCTAGTCGGTATCAGATTCGTTCCTATCATTTCGAACACCGTAATACCTCCTTTCTTAGGCACAACATGCACATGGCTGACCCACTTACTGTCAGATATAGCATATATCACTCCAGCATCTAGAAGTTTCATTATCTCTTTCTTGACGACATCCTAGAGCCTTCCTATACTTTCTCAACTCGCACAAAAGCAAGGTAATCTCAACATTATTCAATTCTGCATTCACTATAACAGGATATGTGGAGTTAGGACCGAGAAATGCGTACCTGAGCCCTGCTAGGAGGGTTTTCAACTCTAGCTTTGGAGCTTTCAGCTCACTCCAGAAACCGGTAATGTTCAGATTTTCTGGAGCAGGTGCTCGGTCGGTCCGAGCAGGTGCTTGCTGGGATGTCAACTGATCCTCGGTTTTTGTGCCCTCTTCCAGATTGAGGAATTCATCCCTTTTCTCCGTTATGATGTTTGAATCCAGAAATTTAGCATATCCTTGGGTGTTTTCACTCAGAAAACCGTGTTCACCCTCGGTCTTTGTCAATGCAACTTCAAGCGAATCCCTCGCTAGAATCTCTTCGACTACATCCTCTGACATCTCTGATCCATCATGGATGAAAAACGTCTGCCCATCTATCATCGGCTTCTTGAGAAGTTTGCTCATCTCAAACCGAACCACCATATCTCCTAAACGGAGGTCCACTATGCCATGTTCGACATCAATGACAGCGCGCCGTGTTAAGGAAAGCTCTGCCCAAAATCAGCGGGTCTTTCGGTTCCTCATCGAGCTCCAAAACCACGAAATCAGCTGGGATAAGAGTATCCCCTATACGAACGTGCAAATCCTCGATAATACCTACAGGAAGTTTTGTAGATCGGTCTGCAAAAACCAAAGAGATCTTAGTAGGTTTGAAATGAGTAAAGCCTAAACGCTTAGCAACAGAATAAGGCATTAAATTAACACTTGAACCCAAATCAACCAATGAGCATGCAAACGTGCAAGGCCCTATCATTACCGATATCACAAACCGTCCTGGATCACCTCTCTTAGTTAACACCTTACTCTGAAGGATGGCGCTACACTCTTTAGAGACAATCATCACACTTTCCTCTTGCACAACCTTACCAGCAACCAACTCCTTCATGTACCTTTTGAGTGATGGTATCATTTGCACCGCATCAACCAATGGAAGCTTTATCGTCAAATCCTTAAGCATCTCTTTACACTTAGCATCCTCCAAATATTTCCTAGATTTCTTGGGAGGTAATGGGTAAGGCACTCTAGGTACATAAACTCGTTCGGGCTGAGTTTCTGGAATTTTCGCGGGAGCATCCTGATCGAGCAGGTGCTCGGTAGATGGAGCAGGTGCTCGATGGGATGTTTTCTCAACCGTGACTGGATCAGCATCCTGATGTGTTCCTGAGCTCGAACCAGTCTCCTTATGCACATCATCCTCAGAAAATCATGCTCTTGAGACTGATGCTCGGTAACTTTCTCCTTAGCCCTTACTTGAGAGGTTGTGATTGTAGGCGAGGTCAACACTCTTCCACTCCTCAACTCCACAGCATTAATCTGATATTCCTTCCTAGGGTTTACCTCACCATGACCAGGAAGAGTACCAGCTGGTCTCTTAATAGCCTCGGCCATTTGAGCCACTTGCGTGTCCAACTTCTTCACATGCGCGGTAACAGCTTCGTATTTCGCGCTCAGATCATGGTACATGTGGTCTACCTTGGTGTGAAGCTCTGTGGACGCCTTCTGTTGGTTAAGGCTTGCTATCTTTTGGTCAGCCATAATCTGTGCTAGCATACTCTTAACCTTATCCTGCTGAGATGTAGGCGCGGAAATGGGTTGTTGTTGGTTTCCTCCTTGGAATCGGTTCTGACTCTGTAGGGATGAACTGTTTCTGGGTGTTGTTAGGGTAGAACTTCTGATTCGTACCCCCTTGCTGCGGATAAACCTGGTCTTGCGGGTCTCAACATTAGTGCTTCGGTAAGAAAGGTTAGGATGGCTTCTATAATTGGGGTTGAACCCACGGTTTTGGTATCCCTGACCATTCACATAGTTAACCTCCTGTGGGAGCCGGAACTAGCATAGTTAGATTTGTAAGGATTCGTTGAGGAATTAGAGATTTCTGTGTTTAGCTAAGGTTGCAAAGAAGTGAATAAGGATTTTTTGCTATTGCTCTCAATCTAATTTTTTTTTGGTGTACAGAGTTGCGAATGTCATTTACAAGAGTTTTAGACAGGTATATATAGAGGAAAGTCATGGATGCTCCAACGTCGCTCTCAGCCAATGTCGCTTTCAGCCGTCGCTCTCAACCATCGCTCTCAGCCAACCCTAGTCCATCATGCCAACCCTATTCCACCTTGTCACCATTAATGCCATGCCACTTTGCCGACGCTAGTGAAGCTCTACTCGCACAAGTGGACCACGTCACGCTCCACTTCTGAGGATAAGATCAGTGACTAAGGTGAGTATATGACAGGCATGCGGAAAGCGAGCATGCGGTCGGTCCCAAGGTGGAGAGCGCGTGGTCGGTCCAAGATGGAGAGCACGTGGTCGACGAGCCTGTGGTCGGCCCATGCTGGAGAGCATGTGCTTGCTCACAGCATGGAGAGCCTGTGCTTTCTCACAGCATGGAGAGCATGTGGTCGCTCACAGCATGGAGAGCACGTGGTCGGTCCCAAGGCGAAGAGCGCATGGTTGGTCCCAAGGTGGAACGGAGCACGCAGTCGGATCCTTGGTGGAATGGAGCACGCAGTCGGATCCTTGGTGGAACGGAGCACGTGGTAGGCGAGCCTGTGGTCGGTCCAAGGTGCCGATCTTGTGGTCGGTCCATGGTGGTGAGGCTGTGGTCGGCCCGCGAGGGCGAAGACGAGGTCGGCACTGTTCACCGAGGAACTGTTCACCGAGCGGTCGACACTGTTCACCGAGCGGCCGGCACTGTTCACCGAGCGGTCGCACTGTTCACCGAGCGGCCGGCACTGTTCACCGAGCGGTGGACACTGTTCACCGAGCGGTCGGCAGTGTTCACCGAGCGGTCGGCACTGTTCACCGATGGTACTGTTCATCGGTACTGTTCACCGATGGTACTGTTCATCGGGTACTATTCACCGAAGCTGAGGTCGGCACTTGGTAGGGAAGCTGTGGTCGGCCCACCAGGGTGAAGCCGTGGTCGGCACTGTCTGGTCCCAACCTATTCCGGCTTCACCTAGTCTCGTTCCGTTGCCACATGCTTCGCTTCGCAGGAAGTCTTAGGTGCCGTTATGCCTTCTTCGTTTGAGAGTCTGGAAGGCCTTTTCTTTAGTCATCTTGACTTTGGATGATAATGCTGAGCGGGTGAAAACCGACCCCAACACCTCCTCTACTCCAGCATCCTGATCATCCTCAAACTCTTGAGACATAGGGGCAACCCCATTCTCTTCCACAAACTTAACTTGTCTCTGATTCTCGCGCAGAAGTAAGTTTACCTTGGCCGTTAGCTCATCAATCTTCTGAGTGTCCACACTGTTAACTTTCTTGGACCTATCGTACTCAGGAGATTTGTTGTTGGAGCTTGAAGCCAAGTTCTCTATCAGCCTGAAAGCATCATATATGGACTTAGTCATGAAATCCCCATCGCTCGCAGCATTCAAGGCATTACGGTAATCCCACTCAACTCCATCATAGAATATATTTAGAATCTGCTCGTCCTTGAAACCGTGATGAAGACACTCCCTACGGTACTCCTTTAGTCTCTCCCAAGCTTCACAGAAAGCTTCTCCGGAGTGTTGTTGAAACGATGCGATCTTGTTTCTCAAAGACGCTGTCTTGGACTTAGTATAGAAATGGTCCAAGAATTCGGCTCTGACTTCATCCCAAGTCTTCAAAGAACCAGCCGGCAGCGACTTCAACCATCTCTGAGCCTTGTCCGCGAGAGAGAAAGGGAACAACTTGCACTTCAAAAATTCACTCGGCACCCCATTAGAACCCGTAGTACTGCAGATTTCCTCGAAGTTCTCAATGAGATCCATTGGTATCTTAGCTGGTAATCCGTGGAATAGATGTTGTTTTACTAACGAGATCATCTGAGGCTTGATCTCATAATCTTGCCTTTGAATAGTCGGAATGACAATAGCCGAACGATTCTGATCGAAAGCATAGGGATTATCCGAATCCCCTATTCCTGGTTGAGCTTGCGGCTGATGCTGTTGTAACAGGGTAATCTGATCTCTCAACAACTGTAGCTGAGCATTCATCTCCTGATCTGCCATAATTTCTGTGCGAGCAGGTGCTCGATCGGTTTGAGCAGGTGCTCGACGGCGATTCTGACGTTCGAGACGAGCTAACTCTTCGTTCGTATGACTGACTAAATCTTCAATAAGATTTCTTCTTGTTCTTCAACTGGTCATACACCTGAAACATAGCAAAAATAAAAAAACAAAAACAAGTTTAGCAAAAATTCTTAGACTATGAATAAAACCAAAATTCAAAGGTAACGCTATTGGTCCCCGGCAACGGCGCCAAAAACTTGATGTCCCGAGTTTTAACCCAAAATAATGCTGCAAGTGTACAGACAAAAGCAGTAGTATATGAGGTATCGAATCCACAGAGACCAAGGTTGCACTATGAATTTATGAGGTTTTAAAGCAAAGCTAAGATAAATTAAAATGGGGGTTTTTCTGAAACAAACAACGAGCAGGTGATCAAAACAAACGAGCAGGCGCTCGAAATAGTAACCGGTTTTAAAATTTATCTGATTGTAGAATATATCTGTTCTAACTGCGATACATTCGACTCTGATCGATTTCTTAATTAGGTTCAAAGTGTTGAATCATAGAGAAGTCGGAGATTAGGAAAGTGTCGATGTTGTGGGACATGAAGAGTTGTCTGATTCCCTCTCCTCCTCAACGTGGTATGGTCGGTGGGAGAATAGTATCGGTCCGAGACCCCAGACAGAGGCCCCGGACACACGCCCGCGACCGGTGTGCCGACCGATCCGCGAGCCGAGAAGTCACAAGAGCCCAGGCCCCGGACACTCGCCTCGGACAGCGTCCACGCCCGGTGCGAGAGACGAAGCCGCGTCCCGCGAGCCCCATACTCCGGACACGCGCACCGGACACGGGATATCGTCCGGTGCGGTGAGCGTCCCACGTCCTGCTCCGCGCTCTAGCCCGAAACACGCACCCGTGCCCGTACGCCCTCATCCCGCGGATCCAACACAGCCCGACCTACCCCAAACCAAAGATAACCATGGCTCGAACCATTGACCCAACTTGTTCGAGCCACAAGGTTAGTTTTCTTTTCTTTTCAGTTTTAAATTTTAAATACCTATTTCCCTTGCCAAAATTCTCCCTTAATTTGATTTAATTTACACCGGGACGGTGTAAGTTAAGTCTGGGGGGATTGTTACTAACACAGTTGTTTCATGTTGAATTTTTATGTTTTCCAAAAAAAAAACCGTTTTCAAAACCCGTTTTATTGAGTCAAAATAAGTTGGGAATGATGACACTTTTCTAGGAACAATAACGTTTTAATTTCAAAAACCAAGTGACCATTATAGCAGGGTTTGTTCCAGACAATTGATTCAAACACCTACTGATCGAATGAGGTCCAAGGAGATTGCTACTTACATCATTTTGATGGATATGATTTCGATTCTTAATTTGGTTTACTAACACGATTTGCGATTATTTCTTGTTATGGATATTAGGTCAAGGAAACGAATCACATTCATGACATCTTATCCTCTTTTTACCCCTCTCTGTTGTCATGAATGGCCAGCTCCTTTTTAGTTGGTACTCCACCTAAACCTTTAGCCTTTCTTTCAGACCACATGCACTTCTTTTGCTATGACCTTAATGCAGATATGTGTAAAAACGTCGGAGAGAGTAGGGTCGACGCAATTTTCCAATCACTAGAAGAGGCGAAAATTAACATTAAAGGGAAGGAGTACAATGACAAAACTTTCAGAAAATTAAAAGAGCTTGGCCGTTCCTTGGATGCTTAATCATGGTAACAACTTTATGCCCTACTTGACTTATATCTTTATGAAACCATTTCCCAAAAAAAAAAAAAAAATTTGAACGTTAGGGAAAGAGAAATGGTTTCCAAAAGAGTCAGAGGCCCAAGAAAACCCAAGGAATGCCATGATACAAAGGAGAGATGAGTTAGAGAGTCTTGCAAGTGATTCCCAGAGAAAAGTCTAAGTCTAGGGGAGAATGGCGAACAACAAGGTGGCTTGAAAATTGTGGACTTCAATAGATCCATTCTCTCTTGCGATTTTGCATAATGTCTTGCAACCGGAGTTTTTGGTAACCCTAAACACTTTTACCCTCACCATTAAAATTAGCCTTTCCAAACACCTAGCCGTATTCCTTGTAAATATCCTTGGTCGGAGATTTTTGCGAATCTAAGAGAGTAAAAGAATCGATTGACTTGAAATTGAGATTTTGCAGGGACAGTTATCTCGGATAAACTTTTGGATTCACAATGGAGGAAGATGAAAAACGTCTATGAACTCACCTTGTCTTTACGTGGATCACAGGTTTAGAGATCAAAGCAAGTTCCAAAGAATATGTGAGTTTCCGCGTTTTTCAAACCTCTTTTCTATTCTTGGATTTTGCTTGGGGACAAGCAAGGTTTAAGTCTGGGAGATTTGAGAAACCCTATATTTTACCTATTTATTATCAATTTCAATGCATTTTATAAACACTTTAATAAGTGTTTACACCAAAAGAGGTAGTTTTCCTCGTATATGTAGTTTTAGAGTCTTGCCAAGGAAAATCATCAAAAAGGAGTAAAAAAGAGCTTAAAGAGGTGTATTCTGGTCCACAACAAGTTTAAGAGCCAAAGACTTTGTACAAGCCAAAGATTTCTCAAGTTATCACATTTTACCAAACTGGACAGAATTGGTAAGCCTGAAGTTTTTCTACTTACATCATTTTGATGGATATGATTTCGATTCTTAATTTGGTTTACTAACACGATTTGCGATTATTTCTTATTAAGGATATTAGGTCAAGGAAACGAATCACATTCATGACATCTTATAGGTGGTACCCCACCTAGCCGTTCCTTGTATGCTTAATCATGGTAACAAATTCATGCCCTACTTGACTTATATCTTTATGAAACCATTTCCCAAAAAAAAAAAAAAAATTTGAACGTTAGGGAAAGAGAAATGGTTTCCAAAAGAGTGAGTGGCCCAAGAAAACCCAAGGAATGCCATGATACAAAGGAGAGATGAGTTAGAGAGTCTTGCAAGTGATTCCCAGAGAAAAGTCTAAGTCTAGGGGAGAATGGCGAACAACAAGGTGACTGGGAAATTGTGGAGTTCAATAGATCCATTCTCTCTTGCGATTTTGCATAATGTCTTGCAACCGGAGTTTTTGGTAACCCTAAACACTTTTACCCTCACCACTAAAATTAGCCTTTCCAAACATCTAGCCGTATTCCTTGTAAATATCCTTGGTCGGAGATTTTTGGAGATCTAAGAGAGTAAAAGAATCGATTGACTTGAAATTGAGATTTTGCAAGGACAGTAATCTCGGATAAACTTTCGGATTCACAATGGAGGACGATGAAAAGCGTCTATGAACTCACCTTGTCTTTACGTGGATCACAGGTTTAGAGATCGAAGCAAGTACCAAAGAATATGTGAGTTTCCGTGTTTTTCAAACCTCTTTTCTATTCTTGGATTTTGCTTGGGGACAAGCAAGGTTTAAGTCTGGGAGAGTTGATAAACCCTATATTTTACCTATTTTATTATCAATTTCAATGCATTTCATAAACACTTTAATAAGTGTTTACACCAAAAGAGGTAGTTTTCCTCGTATATGTAGTTTTAGAGTCTTGCTAGGGAAAATCATCAAAAAGGAGTAAAAAAGAGCTTAAAGAGGTGTATTCTGGTCCACAACAAGTTTTAAGTGCCAAAGACTTAGTACAAGCCAAAGATTTCTCAAGTTATCACATTTTACCAAACTGGACAGAATTGGTAAGCCTGAAGTTTAGCCACGTGCGGAGGACCATCTCATTTGGAGTTGTGTCAACCACGGTAGATGTCACAGTTATGTCATTGTTTTTGTTTGAGTCCACAGTCTAGTCTCCATGTTGGTCTATCGTACCCTCTCTATCTCCAACTCTATCGCCGGTCGTCCTAAGAGAAAAGAAAGAATGAAAGAAGAGAAAAGAGAGTGGAAAAAGAAAGGGAATGAAAGAATGTGTGATGTAGAAAAATGTGCAAAAATGTAATTTTTTTTATTGGAAGGCAAAATTATTGCAATCGCGATTTAAAAAAAAAGGAGACATTTGACGGGTTAATATACAATTTGGTAAATAAATATGAAAAAAAAAAACATCGAGGACACCTTCTTACTCTTACTAATGGGCCACGCGTATCAATCAGCCGGCCCATACAGAGGCATATGTCAACAAATATTATGTTTGCCCTATAAGATTCGATCCCTTCTCCCCTATCGCTCCATCTTTCTTTCCCTTCTTCGCTCTGGCGTTTCGGATTCGACAGGTTGGTGATTTTTGATTTCACCGTATCTGATTGTAGAATATATCTGTTCTAACTGCGATACGTTCGACTCTGATCGATTTCTTAATTAGGTTCAAAGTGTTGAATCATAGAGAAGTCGGAGATGAGGAAAGTGTCGGTGTTGTGGGACATGAAGAGTTGTCCGGTTCCCTCTCCTCCTCAACGTGGTCTGGTCGGTGGGAGAATAGTATCGGCGTTGAAGAATCAAGGCGTCTCTGGTTCTATCACCATCACTGCCTTTGGTAACCTAGAAGCTACCCATCAGGACGTCCTGCGAGATCTCTTTGCCTCTGGAATAGCTCTTAAACACATAACATGCGGCGGTTGATCTTCTTCTTTTTTTTATCTCATTTTATGATTTCTAATTTTATCTAAGGATTTAGATTTAACAGGTATTCAAAGGAGGGATTTGTTAAAGTGTAAAAAGAATGAGGATGGTCCGGTTCGGGGATGTTTAATGCTCATATGCGGTCAGGAGCAACTGGAACACTTTGCTCCTACTCTTTTCCACTTAGGTCAGAAACAAGTTATTCTTCTGGCATATCCTGGACGTTACCAACGAAGTTTGGACTGGCTCCGGAGAAGCTTCCTTTCAGTTGTCTCTAAAGAGTTGCTCTGGAAAACTTTATCGGAAGAAGATGTTTTGCTGGAAGCTAGACAAGAGACCAAATCTAGCTGGTCTTGCACAGTATGCAATTCTAGTGGCCAAAGCTATGAAGATCTCACCACGCATTTCAAGAGTATGGAACATGCAATGGTTCCAACTAGCACACCCACTTCTACTTCTACCACAGTGAAGAAGAGTCAACCAAAGGCAAGTTTCCATTTTTCTGAGTTTTGGTGAATCTAGAACCTCAACTTGCGTTCAACTACGCTCAAATGTGAAATAGAAAGCATGGTTTTGATTTACTGACTTATATTGATGCTAAACATTGAAGGTAGTTACTGTGGTTTGGCACATCAACAGCTGTCCGGTTCCCCCTTATTACGATCTTCGTCTGGTTGGTCATAGCATAGTTTCCGCATTGATGAATTCAGGCTACTCTGGTCCTCACAGCATCACTGCCATTGGCAACCTAGAACGTACCCCTAAGAATCTCCTGCAAGCGCTCTCTGCCACTGGAATAGCTTTTCGACACGTCTACCGCGGTTAATCTTCTTTTATCTCTTTCTATAATTTTAGTTCCAGTGATTGATATTTGTAGTTGTTAGGGTTTAGATTCAACGTTGCTTTCCTTTACTGAAGCAGGCATTCAAATTGATTTGCTTGAGTGGGGTCGCTACTCTCAACCTCCGGCTACTTTAATGCTCATATGCAGTCATGAACTTCTGGAAAGTTTATCCGAAACTCTTTACAACTTACACAATCGAGGATACACCATTCTTCTGGGATATCCTCAACGACCAGAAGGTTCAGAGTGGCTCTGGAAAAGCTTCCTCGCAGTTGTTTCTAATGATTGGCTCTGGGAAACCTTACTGAAAGGTGCTTGTCCTCTCTCACACCCTACGTTTTTGAAATAACCAGCAAAGCTCTCTCTGAACTAGTTAGTTTTTTTTTTTTTTCAATAGATTCAAGGTCTAAACAAAAGACAAGAACACAGGTTCTTCCGGGGAAGTGTAGTGAAACAGGAGACTCAACAGTAAGCTGCTTTTGCAGATTATGCAAGGATGCTACCGAAAGCTTAGATGATTTCTTCAAGCATCTCAAGAGTGAAGAACATGAACAGAAAGTAAGCAACGTTACCTCTTTCTGCCTTTAAATATTGTATCATTACATTTGTCATTGTCTTACCCCAAGTTTCCCTTTCTCACTTCCTAGTTATGTTTTCCTTTCAAAGAATTTATCTCTGATTTTCCACTGGATGTTCATTTTGGTTTTCAAGCAGAAGTCTGACATGGTGCCTGGGCCTGTAATGACACAACCCGCTGCTACTTCACCCATGGCGAAGAGTCTACCAAAGGCAAGTTTTAATATCATCTCCAAGCTGAGATTTCTTGTCTTTTTTTTTTTTTTCAAAGTTTTGGTGAATCTGGAACCTACAATTGCGTTCAACTAGACTCTAAATGTGAAATAGAAAAGTATGGTTTTGACTTACTAACTGTGGTTTATGCTAAAACATTGAAGAATACAACGGTGTTGTGGCACATCAACAGCTGTCCGGTTAGCCCTTTTTATTCTAAGCTGGTCGGTCAGAGAATAGAATCCGCGTTGCAGAGTTTACGATACTATGACCGTTTCACCATCACTGCCGTTGGCAACCTAGAACATACCCCTGAGAAGCTACTGCAAGAGATCTCTGCCACTGGAGTCGCTCTTCGACACGGCCTCTGTGGTAAAAATCTTCTTTATCTCGTTCTAAAATTTTATTACAAGTAATGGATATTTGTTGTTAGATCTTAGATTTAACATTGCTTTCGTACTGAAACAGATTTGGAGTCTTATTTGCTTGAGTGGGAGCGCAACAATCCACCTCCCTCTACGTTAATGCTCATATGCAGTCATGAACAACTGGAAAGGTTATCTCATACTCTTTACCGCATCATGAAAGAGCGGAGATACACCATTCTTCTGGCATATCCTGAACGACCACAAGATTCCGAGTGGCTCTGGAAAAGCTTCCTGGCTGGTGCTTCTAAGGATTGGTTGTGGAAAACCTTACTGGAAGGTGCTTGTCCTCTCTCACACAGTACAGTTTTGAATAACCAGCAAAGTTTAGTTATTTTTTTGGTTTCTCTTTCAGGGGATTCAGCAGTGTCTGTGGATAATAAACGAGGTATAAGAAGACCTGCTCTTCTGGAGAAATGCTCAGGAGACTGCTTTTGCAAAGTATGCAAGTTTGCTAGCAAAAGCTTTGAAGATTTCAGCTCGCATCTCAAGAGCGAAGAACATGTCCAGAGAGTAAGCATTGTTCCCTCCTCTTTGCTTCTAAACGTTGTATCAATACATTTGTCATTGTCTTACCACGAGTTTCCCTCTCTCACTTCATAGTTATGTTTTCCTTTAAAAAAAAATATCTTTGATTTCCACTCTCTGTGCATTTTGGTTGTCAAGCAAGAAAAGTGGGACAAGGTGGCCCTGTCTCGAAACACCCACTTCTACTTCTACCACAGTGACGAGTCAACCAAAGGCAAGTTTTAATACGAAGATTTCTAATATTTTTTTCTGAGTTTTGGTGAATCTGGAACCTCAATTGCGTTCAACTATGTTCAAATGTGAAATAGAAACCATGGTTTTGATTTACTGACTTTGGTTGATGCTAAAACATTGAAGGTAACTGCTGTGTTTTGGCACATCAATAGCTGTCCGGTTCCCCCTGATTGTGATCCTCTTCTGGTCGGTCCGAGCATAGTTTCCGCGTTGATGAATTCAGGCTACTCTGGTCCTTACAGCATCACTGCCGTTGGCAACCTATTACACACCTGTAATGAGCTCCTGCAAAAGCTCTCTGCCACTGGAGTCACTCTCCGTCACGGTCTCTGTGGTAAAAATCTTCTTTATCTCGTTCTAAAATTTTAGTACATTGTGATCGATTTTTTTTTTTTTTTGGGTTAGGGTTTGGATTTAATGTGCTTTTCCTTTCTTGAAACAGACCTTCTAGAGGATTGGCTTCTGTGGGAATGCCAAAACCCACCTCCGGCTACTGTATTGCTCATTTGTGGTCATGAGCATCTGGAAACCTTATGTGATAGACTTTACCTCATGAAAACTCAGGAATACACTATTCTTCTGGCATGTCCTGAACGACCACAAGATTCAGAGTGGCTCTGGAAAAGCTTCCTGGCTGGTGTTTCGAAGGATTGGCTCTGGAAAACCTTACTGAAAGGTGCTTGTCCTCTCTCAGACAGTTCAGTGTTAAATAACCAGCAAAGCTGCTTCTAACGTAGATTGTTTTCTTTCGATAGATTCAGCAGGGTCTGTGGGTTGTGAGGAGAAGTGCTGTGAAACAGGAGTCAATTTTTGTAGATCATGCGATTTTGAGTGCAAAAGCTCTGAAGATTTCATTACGCATCTTACGAGTGTAAGCATCCTTGCCTCCTCTATGCTTCTCGATATTGTATCAATACATTTGTCATTGTCTTCCCACAAGTTTCCCTATCTCACTTGCTAGTTATATTTTCCTTTCAAAGAAAAGATCTTTTATTTCCACTCGATGTTGTTAAGCAGGAGTCGGACACACCCACCTCTACTTCTACTTCTACTTCTACTTCTACTCCAGTGAAGGGTCAACCAAAGGCAAGTTTTAATAATAAGATTTCTTAACGAGACTCAAATGTGAAATAGAAAGCATTGTTTTGATTTATTGACTTTGGTTGATCCTGAAGAAAAAGGACAAGAGGGTGACTGAACATGTAGAAAGAGAGTTTGACCGACTGAAAATCCAGAAGAGGGTCTGAACAAGGTGGAGAAGAAGAAGAAAGAGTACATGGCCCATAGGCTGTTGCTCTTCTCTAAGGCATTTCATGTGGTTAATGGTTTTCCTTGTAGCTTGAAATGTTGGGTTAACTACTATTAGTACTCGTGCTTATTTACTAATCTCGTTTGTAATTTTGTGTTAAACTAAAGCTCTTGTCAACATTTTGTATTTCTGCTTACCTCTTTTGTTATTGGTCATCAGAAATGATTAATTAATGATGGGACAAAGATGTTTTTAAGTTTATTTATTCTTATACGTTAGAGTTATTAATAAGATAGTAAAAAGCTTAGGTATATTTTCTACATCTTTAACCTTTGGTATCTATCAAATTCGGAATATAACACCGGGTAAAAATCCAAAAAGAACACAATAGAGTAGAGCAGAGCAGAGAGTTCATCTATCTCCATGTTTGGTTTATTCAGTTCTTTTCTCTTAGTTTGTCCTTTCATTGCTATCGTTATTCGTCTTCGTCTCGATAGAAATAGAGGCTTCATCTTGTTGTGATGTCATTCTTCTTCTCCATCTTGTTGGTATAAAAAACAGAGAGATTCTCATTTGGAGGTTGTTCTTCTCTTCCTTACATATTTCAATCCTTCTAATATATTGTATGATGTTTATGTCTTTTGTTGGTAAATGAAAATTTGTAATTTTTGTATAGTTATGTTGATATTGGACTTTTTTTTATAAGTTATTTAGGATGATTTGGTGGATTTTATGGTAAAATCGCGAGCTAAATCGGTCAGATCCATAAGAATTGGGAATTCAATAGAGTATCTCGAAACTACAGAGATACTGATATAACTAATACTACTGAGTGTAATTGATATTTGTTACTTTCTTATTTTTTGCATGGGACAATGGTTTTGATTATGGAGGATATTATTCAAGGGAATGTGATAACATAAGATGGTGCACAAAAGGAGATCAAATTTACACTTTAGCGATACGTACTACACCGGAATATTCAAGGGAAAGTTCTAACATAAGAACGTACCCAAAATGAGATCAAATTTACACTTTAGCGATGCAGACTACACCAGAAGAGGTGACATATCAAACGTTGGTTGACAAAATTAGTAAGAAGATGGGGATAAATGAAGCTACAACGCAGTTGAAACTAAATTTCTTTTCGATGATTCTGAATATCACGCAACCATCTGATGTCTGGAATGATATTGATAATTTCAATTACGTAATGCAATTTAACAAAGATGGTAACAAAAATATTTTACACGTGGAGGTCATGGTAGTTGAGAACCAAACTAAAAAAAATGTTGGAAGTAACAAGAGAGGTCCAAGAAAGTGACGTTGAGTTAATGGGTGATATGGGGCTTCTTTACACATGCAAACCATCGAACACCATGCATTGGTTTCACGTATGGCTAGTTAAACTTTGCCACTTGTTATATATGTTCTCTTTGTCTGGTATAACTAGATACTAATGATATAACTGTTTGATGAGTTTGAGTATTTTGTCTCTGTCTGGTATAACTAGATACAACTAACTGTTTGTTGAGTTTGAGTGTTTTGTCTATATCTGATATAAATATATAAAACTGATATAAATGTTTGAAAGTTTGTAGTAACAGATAATGAATATAACGAGGATACCTTTCATAATGAGGATAATTCTGGTATCCATGAGGATAATTTTGGTATTCATGAGGAACTATGTATGACTACTTATATGGTGAATCCTGTGATGTTAATCATAACTATGTAATTGTCTCTGCTTGAAAATACTACATATTACTACGTATGACTGTGTGTTTTATGAATTTTTCAAAAATTATTATTTTGTATGTCTGTGCCTGATACTACTACATACTACTAGGTATGACTGTTAGACTTTTATGTGTTTTTCATGTGTACGTTTAGTTTAATTAGTTCACTTATGTACCATCTATTCACTGTCTAATGTGTATCTAATTGATTATTTGGTACCTCTATCTTTCAAATAGCAAAAATTAAAGAGAAACATATTTTTTTGACAAAAACTATACCTTAAACATATGTTCATATATGAGTAGAATCACTCATTGTTATCTCAAACAAGCAAACATTGGGTTTTCTAATATTTTAATATATGAAACGATAGTAAATATGTTTTTGTGTAACAACATTATGAATACTATTAGAAAAAATACATTAAACTCAATTACTTCTGATTAAACGTAAAAACTATGAAAATACAACTATGTGTAAATGAGTTATACTAGAATACTAAGTATAACTCAGCGTAAAATTTTACTATTTTTTATTCTTATGATTTTACTATTTTTATTCTTATGACGGCGCACATGTTAAATATGTTTGATTAAATTTTTTTTTTTTAAAATGTGTTAAAGTTTAATATTTTTAATTTAACACAGCCAATTTTAATCTTTGTAGTATCTATAAGGACCAGTAGTACTAAAAGCAGAAATATCTATTAAAACCATTATTAGAACTAAAAAGGATTCAACATAAATACTAAGTTCAACACTTCTTGACATTATCCTACGAGACAAGTACCAAGAGATAATAAAAACATTAAAAAGTATCAAACAAATACATCAACACTTTTACAACCTAACACAGTCTCACTTCTTCGATTTCTTCGTCGTCTTAGTAGCCATGATAAATCATGGTTTTTACCCAGTTTAAGCCATGATATTAGTCCAATATCTAGAGTCTTTGTTGTGTTTTGTGTTGGTTTTAGAGTCTTTATAGGTACATGGACGATTGGAGCAGAAAAGATGCTTACTGGAGCTTTTGGAGCTTTGCGAAAGGAAGTGCCGAAAATTTGAAGTTGGATTAGAAATCCAGAGTTGGTGTTGATCGACACCATCCACGGGTGTCGATCGACACCCTGTTCGATCAAAGAAAAAGCCCAAATCCGAAGAAGTCCGTTCAAAGCCCAAAAGTCCCAAATGTTTACTTTTATGTTCTAGCCGACTTTGTACCCTTATATATACGTTTTTACAGCCATTGTTATGGCTTATGCTTTATTTTATCAATTACTTAGAGATTTTCATATTAATAAAGATGTTTGCTTCTATGATCATGTCTGAGTAATTTCTTTGTTAGGTTTAGGGATTTCAAAAGTGTTTGATGAATTGCTAGATCTGATTTCTTATTAGGATAATATCTTTAGAATGCTCTTCATCTTGACTTGTCTTTATTGCTGATTTTAGCCTCGCGAACTGAAATCTGATCTAGGGTTAATTAATAGAAACGACAGTTTGATTGATAACCTGATCTAGTCTTTGATGAGCAAAATTCCTTTTCGCAAATAAATTTGGTTTAGGGTTTTGTGAACAATTGAACCTGAAATTAATGCTTGTTTAGATTCATAGGATTCGCAAAGGAATTTGGTTTTCTAGGGTCTATTCATAGATAATCTGTGCAGCGAAAGCTGATTGGTTTTATATTCGTGATTCATGTTCAGGAACTGTGCTTTAATATTCCTATCAATTGATTTATCTGCAATTCTGATTCACTGGAGATTTCCATGTGCCTAGCGTCTTTCTTTAATTGATTTCACAACCGTTTCATCTATTGCTTTGTTTAATTTGATTTACTTGTATTCTCATTATTCTGCCTAGTTTAATCCGAATTTATTTAATCTATTGTATCCCTGATTCACTGTGGATTCGATAACCTTAAGTGCTACAGCTGATCTCTTAATTTGAGAGAGTAGGTCTAGGGTAAATTTGACCATATCAAATTTTGGTGCCGTTGCCGGGGAATCATTACCATTAGATTACTATTATTAGGATTTTGTCTAGGTTTTTATTTTTGTTTTTAATTTTCTGCTAATTTTGTTTTTCTTTCTGTTTTGTGTTTCAGGTACATGCGAAATCGCAATACCAGAAGCAACAAGGACAAGGAACTAGTGGGATACGATCTTCAAGAACTAGCACGGTTTGAGCGAGAAAACAGAAGAGTAGCGACAATGGCTGTTAGACCACAGCTTATACTGATTCCTAGAGAAGATGGAGTTCTGCGTGATCCAACAGGTCTCAGAAGGGTAGAGGATCAATGACGACGGAATAGTGATTGTCGAGGAGAATTTGGCGATTCCGCTGCAGGGTGTCGCTCGACACCCACCACCTGTCGAGCAACACGATGAAATACAAGGTGACGATCAACACCACCCCCTGGGTGTCGATCGACGCCTCCTACAGAATCAACCAAACGTTTTGAGGAATGAAGAGAACGCTGCGCGAGGAAGAACGCTTGCGGACTACAACCGTCCTGATCAGTTCTATGCGAATCGAGCTGTGATTCGTCCTCCAGCTTTCCAGAGGAATGATTTTGAGCTGAAGCTTGCTTACTTCAGCCTAGTCGCAGAGAACCCGTACCATGGTCTTCCTCATGAGCATCCGATGGACCACATCGAGAACTTTGAAGACTTATCTTCAAGCATCGAGGCTAATGGTGAGTCCAGCGATTATCTATTCTGCAAGCTATTCCCATACTCTCTTAGTGGGGATGCTTCTTACTGGTTGAAGTAGCTTGAGCCTGGATCGCTGATTACTTGGGAGGACACCAAGAACGTGTTCTTAAAAAACTTCTTTGATGTTGCAAGGTCAGAAGAGCTAAGGACGAAGATCACTTCATTCAAGCAAGGTCCGACAGAAGCTTTCAGGGCTGCGTGGACGCGATTGAAGTCTTATCAGAGAGATTTTCCTCACCATGGCTTCACCGATGTTCAGTTGTTAGGCATCTTTTACAGAGGAGTGGATTGGCGATATCAGATGGCACTGGATGCAGCGAGTAGTGGTAACTACAATACCAACTACCTAGAGGACGCGGTTACTCTCATCGAGAACTTGGCTTCTAGCAACAACACGAAGAACGCTGATTTTGAGAGAAAGCAGATGAGCGAGAACAAGGATGGTGGGAAGCATTTGGCTGAGATGAACGCTAAGCTGGATTCTATGCGTTGTATCCTGGTGGGAAAGAAGTCAGTACAGTTTGCTCAGGAAGTTGAAACTGCAGAGGATGTGAACTACATCAATGGTTCAGGATTTCAGAAGTTCAACAATCAGCAGGGATATTGGTCGTCTTATCAGAAGCCCTTCCAGAGCAACAATTACAACATGAACTATGGTTCCTCATCGTACCAAAAGCCTCCTGAGCAGGACAATGAGGTGAAGGATATGTTGGGACAACTCCTAGAAGGCCAACAGAAGATGACTGTGAGTTTCAATGGGATGATGGATGCAATGTACCAGGACTTGGATGGTAAGATTGGGACATTGAGTGCGCATGTCAAGAAATTGGATATTCAGGTCGCTCAAACTGCTGATTCGATCAAGCGACAAGAGGGTTTCCTTCCTGCGAAGACCGATGCAAACCCAAGGAGCACTTGCAATGCTGTTCAGACTGAAACGAAGGATTATTTCGCAGAGTTGGACGAATTTTTGGAACTGCAGAGCAAGTGTAGATCGACACTACAGCTAAGCATCGATCGACACCACTCACGAAGATATCTGAGATTGCGACACAAAGAGCAAGTGTCGATCGACACCCACAGGAGAGTGTCGATCGACACCCCGTCCAGACCGAGCCTCATTTTGAGACAGCCGCGATTGCTTCAGAGGAAAACGTCTACAAGCCTCCAGTCCCTTTTCCCAAAGCTAGAAGGTCTAAGCAGGAGGTTGAGGAGGAGATTTGCAAGCGGATTATGGATAAGGTCATGGTTGAGATGCCTTTAATCGATGCAGTAAAGCTATCACCAGCTTTGAAACGATACGTCAAGCGGCTTGCAGCGAATGGTATTAGTCCTGAGGAGGGAGCACTGCTGACCAGAGACATTAGAGCCATACTCTTGAGTACTACTCCAGTGCCGAAAAAGAAGAAGAAGGACATAGTAGTCTCAGAAGAAGTTAGCGCGATGATTCAGAGCAGGGTTCCAATCAAGCTACCAGATCCAGGCAACTCGTGCTTAATTGCTCAATTTCAACAGGGCAGTTTCCTCACTCTCTTTGTGATTTAGGATCCGGTATTAACTTGATGCCATTATCTGTTGCTATTGATCTTGGGATGACTGATTTCAGGGCAACAAGGATGTCTCTTCTGCTAGCTGATAGATCCAGGAGATTCCCAAAAGGTATTTTGGAGGATGTTCCCATCAGGATTCAGGATTGCATTATCCCTGCTGATTTTGTGGTCTTGGAGTATGACGATGAGCCTAAAGATCCTTTGATCCTAGGACGTGTTTGAATTCGTACCGGTTTATAACGCTTTATAAATAAATAGTTTCGAATTCAATTTCCAGTATGCATGTAATATTGAATTAAATCTAGATTATAGAGTTTCTGAATATACCTGGATTAATTGCAGCGGAAAGACAGATTCAGATTGATCAAGGTTGTAGAGCACTTCAAACGCCGTGCTTCTATCGGTATCCACACGCACACAAACTAAATCGAATGGGATGCTAGTACCGTAGAGATCTAATCTCAACTATCAAGACAAACTGTTTCGCCTTGTTCAACTAGGGTTTAATCGGCAGCTTAGGATTTGTCATAATCATATTGTCATTACGCTAACAATATATATAGTGCACAAGACTTAATGGGCTTAGCCCATCAATTGTGTTTTACGTGGAGAAGAAGAAAAGGTAATCATAATTAACATTCTCCTCTTCCTTCACGTCCACTCATATATATATATATATGTATAGCTTATATGTCATATATGTTAAGTGCATTAATACAAATATATATATGTATATCACATATAATTATATATATTGTATTATTATTAAAACCTAATTTATTAATGATCTAGTTTGCTTAGGTGTGTGACCCAATAGGATTGTATAATATTAGTAATGAACTTTCAAGCCCATAAGCTATAAGCGGTTTCTAGCAAAACATTATAACCATCTAATATTATACAATTGTCAAACCTTGACATTCAACTTTAATTAGAGTAAAGTACAAATGATTTCAGGACATTCCCAACAATCTCCCACTTGTACTCGAATAATCTATGCCTATAATCCCTTCGTCTCTATATCTCGATCATAGCATAAGGCAAAAAACTGTGTAATCCTTATTCAGGTAGATCACGTTTACCGAACTCCGATTTATACTGATTTAAACAAACGATTGAATTTCACTTCGTTTGAGCACGACCATGCATTTCTCAGTATCAAATCTTCGATAGGCCCAGAGATATTTATCTCCCGTTATATAGGAGGGACAAATCCCATCTTGTTCCATCCATGTTCCTTACACGCTTCATAGTATGCCCAATCACTGCCTTTATAATCACCTTTTACGGTTGACGTTTGAGAGAGTCAAAACAGACTAATTCATGTATAAGAAATCATGATGAACTCAGGTCAAAGGACTATACTCTATAGTTGTGATGAAAACTCTTATGACACTCATATAACATTCTTGTAGAGTTCTCATAGCGGGTCAGTCCAATACTTTATTCTCCAACACATATCTATGTGATTGACTTGATACAACATATCAATGACTTCACGAAACTTAGTCATCAATCACCTCACATACTAGTCATTTATAGTTATTAATGTCCCATCTTAATAACTTTGACTAGAGACCACAATAATTTACGTTATCTATCACTTGTAGGGTTTCATGATCAAGTCACGTACTTGATGACCTATAAGAATAATATAAATTATTTTGGGAGTATTATTTAATTATCCAATAATAAAATAATACTAAAACAAATTTCATTAACTTGAAAACAAATCAAATGTATGTAAACATGAACATCATATCATATAATTCTCCCACTAAAATTAAGATCACATCTTAAGAAATTTAATGCCTACAGTAGCAGTATGACTCTCATGCTTAGGCCGTGGAAGAGGTTTGGTCAAAGGATCAGCAACATTTGCATCCGTCGATACTCTGCTAATCTTTACATCTCCTCTATCAACAATATCACGAATGAGATGATATCGTCTCTCAAGAGTGTTTGGATTTCTGGTGTGATCTCGGCTCCTTCGCCTGAGCAATGGCTCCATTGTTGTCTTCGCCTGAGCGATGGACCAGATATGCTAGGAATCACACCAAGCTCAGTAATGAACTTTTTAATCCAAACAACCTCCTTTGCTGCTTCAAAAGCAGCGAAGTACTCAACCTCGGTTGTGGAGTCTGCTACATTGCTTTGCTTGGAGCTCTTCCAGCTCACCGCTCCTCCATTAAGACAAAAGATAAATCCAGATTGAGATTGGAAATCATCTTTGTCTGTCTGAAAGCTGGCGTCGGTGTAACCACTTACAACAAGCTCATCACTTCCTCCATAGACCAAGAACTTGTCCTTAATATTTCTCAAATACTTTAGGATGGTCTTGACCGCTGTCCAGTGACTCTCACCTGGATGTGATTGGTATCTACTCGTCATGCTTAAAGCATATGCAACATCTGGACGAGTACAGAGCATAGCATACATGATAGATCCCATAGCAGAAGCATATGGGATTCTACTCATTCGCTCTCGCTCATCAGGTGTCGAGGGACACTGCGTCTTGCTGAGAGTTATGCCATGAGACATTGGAATAAAACCTTTCTTGGAATTATGCATATTGAACCTGTGTAAGATCTTATCTATATAAGTATCTTGACTCAATCCAATGATTTTGTTCAATCTATCTCTATAGATTCTTATTCCAAGAACATAAGCGGCTTCTCCCATGTCTTTCATTGAGAAACAACTACTTAGCCAAGCCTTAACAGATTGAAGCAAAGGAATATCATTCCCAATGAGCGTTATGTCATCTACATACAATATCAGAAATGCAACTGTGCTCCCACTAGTCTTCTTGTAAACGCAAGGTTCTTCTTCGTTTCTAATAAAATCAAAATCTTTGATCGCTTCATTAAAACGAAGATTCCAACTCCGAGATGCTTGCTTCAAACCATAAATGGAACGATTAAGCTTGCATACTTTCCCAGCATTGTTATGATCTGTGAAACCTTCAGGCTGTGTCATGTACACATCCTCCTCTAGATTTCCATTAAGGAAAGTTGTTTTCACATCCATCTGCCATATCTCATAATCATCATAAGCTGCAGTTGCTAGGAGGATCCGAATGGACTTAAGCATTGCAACTGGTGAATAGGTTTCATCATAGTCAATACCATGAATCTGCTTGTAACCTTTAGCCACCAATCTAGCTTTGTATATCTGAATATTACCATCCATGTCAATCTTCTTCTTGAAGACCCATTTACACTCAATGGCTTTTACACCATCAGGTAAATCTACCAAAGTCCATACTTCGTTTTCTGACATGGATTCCATTTCGGATTCTTCGGCCTTTAGCCATTTATCGGAATCAAGGCCCATCATTGCTTCTTCATGAGACGTAGGTTCATCATTCTCTATAATTAATAGATCATGATGATCCGTCACCCAAACCCCATATCTGTCAGGTTCGTGATGAATCCTCTCGGACCTACGTACCTCAGGTTCTACAGGCGCAGATTCTATGACTCTTCGTAGATCCAGTTGATGCTCTTCTTGAGAAGTTGGAGCATCCTCCTGTGTTTCTCGAACCTCTTCGAGTTGTACTTTACTCCCACTATTTCTATTAGAAAGATATTCTCTTTCCAAAAAGACACAGTTTCGAGCCACAAACACTTTGTTCTCACTGGGTTTGTAAAAGTAATAACCTTTGGTTTCTTTAGGATAACCAACGAAGTAGCATTTATCAAATTTGGGTCCAAGCTTATCAGCAATTAAGCGTTTGACAAAAGCTTTACAACCCCAAATTTAAGAAAAGACAAATTAGGAACTTTTCCTGTCCACATCTCATATGGTGTCTTTTCAACTGATTTTGATGGACATCTATTTAGCGTAAACGCAAACGTTTCTAGAGCATATCCCCAAAAGGATAATGGAAGATCTGTTTGACTCATCAATGATCGAACCATATTTAATAAAGTTCGATTTCTCCTCTCAGATACACCATTCCATTGCGGTGTTCCTGGAGGAGTGAGTTGTGAAACAATTCCACATTCTCTAAGATGATCAATAAAAGTTTGGCTTAAATATTCTCCACCTCGATCTGATCGAAGTGCTTTGATTGTCTTGCCAAGCTGATTCTGCACTTCATTCTGAAATTCTTTGAACTTTTCAAAGGATTCAGACTTATGTTTCATTAGATAAACATAACCATATCTACTGTAATCATCAGTAAATGTGATGAAGTACTGATAGTTTCCTCTAGCACTAATACTCATTGGTCCACACACATCAATATGTATAAGGCCCAACAAGTCGCTAGCCCGTTCACTGTGTCCAGTAAAAGGAGCCTTAGTCATTTTTCCCAGTAAACAAGATTGACACTTCTCATATGATTCATAATCAAATGAGCTCAAAAGTCCATCACTATGAAGCTTTTGAATGCGTTTCTCATTTATGTGGCCCAAACGACAATGCCAAGAAATGTAGGATTTAAGTCTTTTGACTTAAACCTCTTAGTACTAACGTTATAGATAGGCACACTTTGGTCAAGAACATAAAGCCCATTCTCTAATGGACCGCTACCATAAATAATATCACCAATATCAAATAAACAACATTTGTCTTTAATCGAAAAATGAAATCCTTCCAAATCCAAACAAGGAATAGAAATAATATTTCTGCTTATAGCATGTACATAGTAGCAATTATTAAGTTCTAAAACCATGCCCGAAGGTAAAGACAAATGAAATGTTCCTACAGCTAATGCAGCAACTCTTGCTCCATTCCCAACGCGCAGGTCCACTTGTCCTTTCTCCAAAGTTCTACTGTTGCTTAGGCCCTGCATATTCGTACAAATATGAGCACCACAACCGGTATCTAATACCCAAAAATTAGAACTAGAAGTAGTAACATTTACTTCTATAACATAAATACTTTTAGAAGAAGTCTCAAAAGTCTTCTTCTGTTTCAGATCTTCCAAGTATTTCTTGCAGTTTCTCTTCCAATGTCCAGGACCATTACAATAATGGCACTTATCTTCACCAGAAGGACCAGGCTTAAACTTAGGAGCAAGATCAGGCTTAACTGGATTCTTAACCCAACTTGCCTTACCATTTCCTTTGTTCTTACCATGTTTCTTAAACTTTTTACCCCCTTGCACCATAAGTACACTCTACAAGAAAACAGTCCAAGAGTGACTACATTTTGTGACTATTTTTTTGGTCACAAAATATTGCGACAATTTTGAGACTACTTTGCGACCCATTTGCGACTACAATAAATCAAGTGTCAAAACAGTCGCAAACAAACGACTACAATAAATAGTCGCAATATAGTCTCTAATTAGCGACTAATATGAGACTAGAATTCGAGTATATCAATGTAGTCGCAAAATAGTCATTTATTTGCGACTATTTTATGACTAGTAATTTGGTCTGTATGTTTCGTCACAAATTAGTCACAAATATGTGACTATTATAATGTGGTCGCAAAGTAGCAAAAGAGTCACAAACAATGATATTTGGGGTTTAGGGTATAGCCTCGTCAAAAATAAAATAATGTCCCATAATAGTCTCAATTTTGTGACCCTTTTGCGACCATTTTGAGACCACCAGTATGAAATTTACAATTTCAATAGAAGAGTGACAACAAAATCATTTCTATTGTCCATTAGGAATGTCAAGGGTACATATATAGTTGATATATCATGTCTACCATATAATTAAAGAAATTTAAAAATTTTCATTTCAAACCTAAAAACCATACATGTACTAAGTACATATGATTTCAATCTAATATAAGTTGAAGTGTTAGATATAAAACATGAACTTGATTTTCAATGACTATAAACCTATATCATGAGAAAGTTAAATATGTAGTACATTGAAATCTTTTTGGAAAAGCATATAAATCATTTGAAACCTAAAAATTGTTTAGGGTTTAGGGTATAGCCTTGTGACTAATATATGGGTCACAAATCAGTCACAAATATGCAACCAAATTGCAACTACTTTTTGTGTTTTGCAACCAATTCAAAATATTTTAGTTTCCCGGTTATATTATTTTGGGATTTTGGGCGCCACTTTCTCCCACCAAACAAAATGCTGCGTCTAAAAGGGACGTTAATAACAAAGTTTACAAGGTTCCACATCACTTTACTCAAAAACCGTAAACTTTTCATCTTCCTAAAAAAACTCTGCATCATTCATCAGATCCCCTTTTCAGAAACCCTTAAAAAAAAATTCATCTCTCCTTTTACGATTCTCTCTCGAGATTTAACATTTCTTCGTCGAATCTGCTTCAATTTCTTCTTCAATATCTTGTTCTCAATGGATTCTCTCTCGATCTTCTTCCTATTCTTCTGAATCCATCTAAATTTCTCCTTCTTCTTCAGTCTGTTTCGAATTCTCTTTCGATTCAGTTTCCTTTTCACTATCTTCTTCAATCTTTTTGTTCTCTTCTCTTCGAATCTGTAAATGGTTCGTGGAAAAGGAAAAGGGAAGGGTGCCGTTGGTGGATCCACCAGAGGAAGAGGAAGAAGCAACGCTGGTTTCGGTGGTGGTGGTAGAGGAAGAGGTGGTGCGAAAGAAGAGAGAAGAGACGGGAAGAAGATGGTTGGAGTGAATCTGAAAGCTGAGACGATGGCTCTAATGGAGAAGAGATCAGGTATGGAGACGGAAATCTCATCGACTCGGAGGTACCCTTCTTACCAAAAACATCTACTTACTTTGCCTACCTTTGATTCGTTTGTTTGTTTATGACAGGGATTCCCTCGGACAGATTTTGATATTCCGGTGGTGAGAGCTGAGCGTCGTCATCTTGCTGGTACTTTCTGTTTTTCTTTTGCCTTTATACTGAATTACTCCAATATTAGGGCAAGATTACGAGTCAAAGGTTTAGCTTTTATCTTGGTTTGAGGTTTTCCATGGATTTGTGAGCTAGAGATTAAACTGGAAGGAATTAAGCTTGAGTTTATATATCTTGTTGATTAGAGTGGATGTGTAGCTAACTCAGTAAACCCAATTGTTAGTGTTAAGGAACTCCTTCCGCTTTGAGTTGGTTTCGTTCTCTAATATAGTTTCTGCACCCACACAGAGTTAAGGAATGATCACAGCGAGATAACGGAAAAAATCAATGTGAACATTCAAATTCTACATTCAGTGAGGCCTACATCGAGAGCTTCATCCATGAAAGATTCAGGTATGACTGTACACAGAGCTCCAAGCTTCAGTTTGAAACCTTTGATTGGGTTACTCATTCACTTTGATTCTGCTCCTTTGCCCTTATAGCCTTATGCAATAACAATTAGATGCACACTAAGACATTTATGATTTGAAACCATATGCACTATGTGGGTAAAAAGCCAAGAAAATTCCTATCTCTAATATTTTATTCCTCATATAATTATTCGGTGTCTGTACCAGGAGTGTTTATTGCAAAGGGTAAAGAAGATGCTCTTGTTACTAAGATTAAAGGGAAAATTCCTATCTTTACTATTTCGGTTTTTACACAAAATTTGATTAAAGTGTTTTTCGGTTTAGATTTGGTTTTGGTTTTCTATTAAAATCTTGGACTCTTTGAGTTTTCAGTTTTCCGGTTGCGTCTAATGGGTATCAGTACAATGTGTTTTGAAATTGTTATGAAATTTTGATTGCGCTTGTAAACTTGACAGGCTAGGATCTTGGCCCTAAATGCAACAACTTTCCTCAAGACAGGAGGTCACTTTGTTATCTCAATCAAGGTCAGTAGTAATACAAACACTGGTTATATAATCTCTCTTGCTATTCTTTCTATTCAAAGGCAAATATGATATAAGAGCACAAGAAAACCGATCCACGCATTGCAGCTCTACTTGAAGAAGAAGAAGAACCGGACATGGAGTCTTCACCAACTGCTACACCAAGCACCGCAATAGGCACTGAAGCAGGCACCACAACAGCCACTGCAGTTGGCCTTGTGACCACACCACCCTTTGATGCTTTATGCTTTTAAAACAATTTCCCATTTGCTTTTGGTGTTTTTTGCTATGAACTATGGATTTGTTTTTGGTGTGTTTTTGTTAAACTTTTGGTCCAAACTTGTTTCTTAATCTAGTTATGTACTATTATTAAGCTTCTTCATATATTCTTTCTAATTTTCAATTCAAAAAATCTATCAAATCAGTATATAAACCGGGTAAAACTGTTATAATTAGATGCAAACAAGTCTCACATTTGTGACATCTTTGCGACCAAAGTATCTACCAAACAAACAAAATAGTCACAGTTTAGTCGCACTTCTGTCGCAATCTAGTCACTGTAAGGTCGCAAATGTGAGACTAATTTGTGACTAACCATTCTATTACCCACTACATATTTAGTAGCTAATTAACAACGAATACGTTCAGTCTTTAAATGGTCGCAAACAACAAGTAGTCACGCATTAGACGGTAATTTACGACTATATGTAATGGTCACACATTAGTCGTTCATTTACGACTAAATAATTTGGTCACAAATGAGATGCAAATGTGAGACTAAAGTGCGACCGTTTATAGTTGCGACCAAATTTTAACGACCACATGTTTTAGTCGCACTGTAGTCGCAAATAGCCTATTGGCGACCATTTTGTGACCATTTTGGTGGTCGCTCACGGCCTGTTTTCTTGTAGTGACATGTGGGGCATCCTTCTTGATGTTTGGCTTAGCAGTTTTGAGCATACCATGCAACTTAGTCAAAGTCTTTGTCAAATTGTTCATGTTGTAGTTCAAAACAAACTGATCAAAATTTGACGGCAATGACTGTAGGATTATGTCAGTTGCCAACTCTTGGCTAATAGGAGAATCCAGTTTTGCCAGGTTATCAATATAACCCATCATCTTAATGACGTGTGGGCTAACTGGACTATCCTTAGGAAGCTTGCACTCAATGAGAGACTTAACGGTCTGGTATCTCTCAGTTCGCGCCTGCTCCTGAAACATCCCTTTTAGGCTAGTGATCATGTCTATTGGCGAATCCACGTTCTCATATTGCTTCTGCAAGTCTGAGTTCATGGTAGCCAACATAAGACAACACACATCAACCCTATCACTGAGATGCTTATCCCAAGCAGCCCTCTCTGCATGTTGAACATTGGTCTTAGGTTTTTCAGGAAGATTCTTCTCCAAGACATAATCCTTCTTTTCCTGTTTGAGAACAATTCTTAGGTTTCGATACCATTCGAGGAAGTTCGATCCACTCAGTTTGTCCTTCTCAAGGACAGATCGTAGTGAAAATGAACTGTGAGGGTTTGACATATCTGTCAGAAAGAAGAGTAAAAATTAATATGATGTTCATTCTTTCGAGAAATCTCAACAATTAAGAAAGCTCGCATTATATTTAAAACAATATTATCCTCAAAATGAATATACTGATCCAAGATCCTTATTTTACTAGAACTCAAGTGAGCTTTGGTTCATCGCCTGAATACTAGCTATTTAGGTAAGCAACAACTTTGCTAATTATATCAAATATAACTCTTGGTTGTTGGATGACATCTTATATATGCATGATCCAACTTATGCCTCTAAGCCCAAAACCGTTTTGATAGCCTAGTCAAGTAAACCAATCTCAATTCATATGGTAACTATTACCATCTGCCTCACTTATGTAGAAGTGGACACCCTGCTTGACAGGCCCATCGCACAACGAAATAAGCCTTGACAGTTGAAAAGATTGGGGAGGCATCAAATATACTTGATATTAAATTGAGGAATTAATTTTAATCAATTTATATTTATATTATAATTTTATATCATATATAAAATATATATATCTAATATGTATATAATTGGATCATATATTAATAAATTTTAATCTAATTAAATTATCAGTTATTTATACAACCAATATGGATCGGTAAATAAGTTCTAATCAAATTAGAATCTTAATCAACCAAAAGATAATCGGATCTATCGAACCGGAAACCAAACCAGAAAGCAAATTAAACAGAACATGCATGAACTGTAATAATTAATATATGCAGAAGACACTACATGACAAAATTATTATGCACTATTGTCCTGGATCAATTCGCATGCATATATATTATTTTAAAATCAAAACAAAAACAAGCCATGCATCACCATGCATTACCAGAAGACGTTTTGACTGAATAAATTTATAATATTCATAACATAACAAAACTAAACCGTATGTCTTTTGTTATAACAATTTTAAGCAGTAATGCAATTAATATAAATATCATATATATATATATATATACATATATTAAATTTACTAGACTAATTTCAATATTATACACGTACGCTCTGATACCACTGTTTGAATTTGTACCGGTTTATAACGCTTTATAAATAATTAGTTTCGAATTCAATTTCCAGGATGCATGTAATATTGAATTAAATCTAGATTATAGAGTTTCTGGATATACCTGGATCAATTGCAGCAGAAAAACAGATTCAGATTGATCAAGGTTGTAGAGCACATCAAACGACGTGCCTCTATCGGTATCCACACGCACACAAACTAAATTGAACGGGATGCTAGTGCCGTAGAGATCTAATCTCAACTATCAAGACAAACTGTTTCGCCTTGTTCAACTAGGGTTTAATCGGCAGCTTAGGATTTGTCATAATCATATTGTCATTACGCTAACAATATATATAGTGCACAAGACTTAATGGGCTTAGCCCATCAATTGTGTTTTACGTGGAGAAGAAGAAAAGGTAATCATAATTAACATTCTCCTCTTCCTTCACGTCCACTCATATATATATATATATGTATAGCTTATATGTCATATATGTTAAGTGCATTAATACAAATATATATATGTATATCACATATAATTATATATATTGTATTATTATTAAAACCTAATTTATTAATGATCTAGTTTGCTTAGGTGTGTGACCCAATAGGATTGTATAATATTAGTAATGAACTTTCAAGCCCATAAGCTATAAGCGGTTTCTAGCAAAACATTATAACCATCTAATATTATACAATTGTCAAACCTTGACATTCAACTTTAATTAGAGTAAAGTACAAATGATTTCAGGACATTCCCAACAGGACGATCATTCTTAGCTACTGCTGGCGCTCAAATAGATGTGAGGAAGGGAAAGATAAAGCTTGACTTAGGTGATATTTTCATGGATTTTGACATGGAGAACACCATGAGAAAATCCACCATCGATGGTCAAACTTTTTCAGTGGAAATTACAGAAGATGAAGACTCAATCAAAGAGCTGGAGTCTAGTCCTTCATCTGTTGCTGAAAACGTCATTCCACTTCTCCCAACCCCCGATCCTCCCATTAAGCAAATGTGTGAACCTCCTGTACTTAATTCTATCTCTTCCAATTTCAATAAAGTTGAAAAAGCGGTTACGCGCTCATGCAAGCAACGAGTTCCTCGAAAGCTTGGTTTTGCTTTTGATGATTGCAGGAATTCCAAAGGAGCGTTCGAGGACTTCGCAAAAATGCGAATTCTCATTCCTCCAGAGCTGAAAGATAAAGGAGACACAGTCGTTCATGCAATGGTGCAAAAGACGCAGAAACTCTTTCCTGGAATCATTCCATGGAAGAGTGCAGATCCTCCAGATATCTAGTTCCTCAACACAGTCAAGCTAACAGACTAAAACCAAGCGCCTAATGGGAGGCAACCCATTTGTGAGTTTTATATTTATGTTTTCTTTTTATTTTCTTTTACAATTTTATGTTTGGTGTGTTTTTGGTTTTGCTTTTTAGGAGATAAAAACGTAAGGATGAACTTCATGAGCTTCTGTCGAGCGACGCCATGATCAAATCGCTCGACACTTGCAAGTATTTCATGGTGTCGATCGACACCATTGACAGTGTCGATCGACACCCCCCTTCAAGTTACGTTTTCTCTTCAAAATTTCGATTCCTTTCGTTTATTATCTATTTATTTCACCTTCTTTGGACTTAATAACATTGGGGACAGTGTCGTTTAAGTCTGGGTGAGCTAGTTGCTAACTTTTATGTTTTATTTTGAATTTTTGAGTCAGTTTTTCAAATTTTTTGGGTCGAAACTCCCCTTTCCACTTACTTTGAACATCACTCAAGGACCATTTCCAATGCAAGTTGGCTGGTTTTACAAGGTGGGTAACTCGAAGTGGATTGGTTTAGCGGAGCGAGTTCATATTTCTGGAGAACGCCAGAAAGATGTTGCAGACCCCGCCCAAATGAATCTCTAATTTCTTGTCTTGGGCGTTGGTAATTGCAAGACTTGATTCAGCTTCCAAATACTTGAAAGCGAGGACGGACCACTCTTGAAACTTCTTCCCAATTGACAAATTCAACTGTCCTAGATCAAAAAGAAAAAGCCTCATGGCCCTGTCTCCCACCATAGAACAATAGTAGTGAGCGCTGATCTAGTGATCATAGAGATGCCAAGGATCGAATAAAAAAAAATCTATAGAAAAGTGCAAGTCCAAAATCAGAAAAATCCTGAAGAAAAAGTTCAAAAATGGGCAGTGCATCTCAATGATATCCTTAATTGGATATAGTTTCAGAGGGAAGAGAGTGGGTGAAACGCAGGAAAGTGTTAAAGGAAGCAAAAGAATCTAGAAGGTCCAGCGATCGATATTCCCTCGATGAGAACGCACCTTAATAAATGAAAGGGGTTTGCGACTAAAAGCCTGAGTTTCTCTAAGGGATTTGGATTCAATCTGGAGAACTGCTAAGCTTCTAGGGACACATCGAAGTATCACCAGATAGCTTTGCAAAGGTATGTGGTTCCTAAAGGAGTGAGAACACTGTTTTGCTTAGGGACAAGCAAAAAGCTAAGTGTGGGGGAGTTGATATATCATGGTTTTTACCCAGTTTAAGCCATGATATAAGTCTAATATCTAGAGTCTTTGTTGTGTTTTGTGTTGGTTTTAGAGTCTTTACAGGTACATGGACGATTGAAGCAAAAAAGATGTTTATTGGAGCTTTTGGAGCTTTGCGAAAGGAGTGCCGGAAAGTTGAAGTCGGATTAGAAATCCAGAGTTGGTGTCGATCGACACCATCCATGGGTGTCGATCGACACCCTGTTCGATCAAAGAAAAAGCCCAAATCCGAAGAAGTCCGTTCGAAGCCCAAAAGTCTCAGATGTTTACTTTTATGTTCTGGCCGACTTTGTACCCTTATATATACGTTTTTACAGCCATTGTTTAGGCTTATACTTTATTTTATCAATTACTTAGAGATTTTCATATTAATAAAGATGTTTGCTTCTATGATCATGTCTGAGTAATTCCTTTGTTAGGTTTAGGGATTTCAAAAGTGTTTGATGAATTTCTAGATCTGATTTCTTATTAGGATAATATCTTTAGAATGCTCTTCATCTTGACTTGTCTTTATTGCTGATTTTAGCCTCGCAAACTGAAATCCAATCTAGGGTTAATTAATAGAAACGACAGTTTGATTGATAACATGATCTAGTATTTGATGAGCAAAATTCCTTTTCGCAAAGAAATTTCGTTTAGGGTTTTGTGAACAATTGAACCTGAAATTAATGCTTGTTTAGATTCATAGGATTCGCAAAGGAATTTGGTTTTCTAGGATCTATTCATAGATAATCTCTGCAGCGAAAGCTGATTGGTTTTATATTTGTGATTCATGTTCAGGAACTGTGTTTTAATATTCCTATCAATTGATTTATCTGCAATTCTGATTCACTGGAGATTTCCATGTGCCTAGCGTCTTTCTTTAATTGATTTCACAACCGTTTCATCTATTGCTTTGTTTAATTTAATTTACTTGCATTCTCATTATTCTGCCTAGTTTAATCCGAATTTATTTAATCTAATGTGTCCCTGATTCCCTGTGGATTCGATAACCTTAAGTGCTACAGCTGATCTCTTAATTTGAGAGAGTAGGTCTAGGGTAAATTTGACCATATCAAGCCACATACACATTCTTTCTCTTCTTTATAGATTGTGACCCACTCCTTTAATTAATACTTTCATCGTTACTCCTGGAACCCTTTTTATTACTCAAAGCGTTACTTGCTGCCTTCTTGACTTTTTTGATTGTAGCGATTAATTCCTCGGGGCTACACCCTAAACTGATTCCCTTATTAGTAGTCTCCACCCACACGCAATCAATATACTTCTCTGGTTTATCATGTTTAGTTGTATAATCTGGTTTGATCTTAGGTTTAAGTTTCAGACCCATTTATGCAAAATCAAGAACAAAACATATCAATCACCATTTCATAGCGAAACCACATCTCTAATTAATATAATCCCCATTTCACATTAATAAATCCTAATTCATATCAAATCCACATATCCTTTTGAAACAAAAATTTATCGAAACTTTGCCGCAATTCATATCAAAATTTCTAATTGGTTTTACTTAAAACCCTAATTTCGAAATCAAAACCCGAATTTGATTTCACTTCAATCATAATTTCAAACCCCAAAATTTGTTTTACTCCAAATCCGAAATTTGAAACCCAAAACAAATCTTAATAGTATTTATGTTTTAAGCGAAGAGTTGTACCTTATCAGCTTGGTAGTTGTGATTCAGATGACCATTATGACTGAAATCTCATTAACAAACTTCCAGACCTTTGTTTAGTATAGTTTCGGTTCTTGATTTGGTGAGTCAAGATCTTTGGCATAAAATGTTATATAATATCAAGACCCTTGACCGGTACCAAATTTGCAGTCACATACTTCCACGAGCTTTGTTCCCTGCGAATTAAAAAGCATAAAAGATAAGTAGTAGAACAATACATAACCATTCTAGATGCAAGATAAAATTATTAACATATTCATCATCGTGTTCTTCAATGGCATTTTGTATGAGCGCTTCCATTTAATCCTCATTGCTACAACAAGAACCAAGAGGTCCGGCCCAATCGAAGTTGAAAATATTGATATTGAAATTGTAGTCAAAGCTCTCCCAATCCACATCAAAACCCTATCACTGAACAACGATGGGAAACAAATGAGTACCAAATTCAATGCATACAAGTAATTAAGATTAAGTACCTAACACATAGCTCTATGATCACAAGAAACAATCCAAAAATGAGACAATTGGGAAACAAAAAGGAGAACCAAATCAATATCCGATTCCAAATTCATTATCAAATTCTTGGAGCTAATAACATAGTTCCTATCAAGGAAATAATATCAATCATGATTCACTCACTCACAACAATCACTCCATCATATATTCTATTTAATAATTGTATGATCCTCTCATTTATTATTTGATTCATCTAGTTCTACTATATAAGGCTATGTAATTTTCATCATATCAACAACACAATAATACAATATTCTTACATTCAATATGGTATCAGAACTACAATGATCTAACGATCGGCTCCGTTCCTGTTTCTAATGCGAAATGCTTCTGTTTTCAAACTTTTTTTAATTTTACGACAAAGTGTTTCTACAATTCAAATTTATTAAAGGCCTCTAAATATAAGCCATAGTGCTTCCAACAATTTATATTCATCAATGAACCTCTGAATCTAAGCTTTAGTGCTTTCATTTACGTTTACTACGTAGTAAAAAAAATCCTTTTTCTATTATATCAAGCCATTGATTTTTCTTCACATCATTTACGACTTCATCAAGCTATACGCTTCACACAACAATGTTGTCTCTAGATACAAGTCAATCTCATGTTGAAGTTATAATAAATCATTAAGTATTGCTTTCTTTAACCTCTATACACATATGTCTTCTTCACTGTGAATCCGTCCAACTGTATGGTTCAAGCACAATATTTCTTCTTCTTTTCTATAAATTTCTTCAAAGATTTCAATCTCAAGCCATTACTTCCATTATCTTCGGTCCATTATCGCCTTGATCTTGAGGAGGCATATCAAGGAAATAATATCAATCATGATTCACTCACTCACAACAATCATTTTATCATATATTCTATTTAATAACTGTGTTATCCTCTCATTCATTAGCCAATCAAAGTAAGTTGTGGGCCACCAATCTAATTAATGGCTAATAAATCATTTACTACACTCCTAAATTGAATTAAGTATAGGGACCAAAATAAATAATTCTAGAATTGAAACACTAAATTATTCAAATCAAGTATTATAAAACTCAAAATTAAACCCTAAACCCCAAACACTACCCGTAAAACTATACCCTAATTTGGGAATCGTTAGCCCAAACCCAAAAATTAAATGAAATTTCAACATTCAAAATCAAACCCTAAACCCTAAAACCTAAACCCAAAACCCCAAACCCAAACTCAAAGCCTACCCCTAAATCTATACCCTAATTTGGGAATAGTCAAAAATTAAATGAAATTTCAACATTCAAAATCAAATCCTAAACCCTAAACCCTAAACCCCAAATCCAAATCTTATCCCCTAAAATTATACCCTAATTTGAGAATAGTTAACCAAAACCCAAATATTTATGAAACCATTTCCC
The DNA here is from genome assembly GCA_963576765.1 of Draba incana. NCBI lineage: Eukaryota > Viridiplantae > Streptophyta > Magnoliopsida > Brassicales > Brassicaceae > Draba > Draba incana. Next base: position 26,901,099 of record OY755215.1, read on the forward strand.
AAAAAAAAAAAAAAAAATTTGAACGTTAGGGAAAGGGAAATGGTTTCCAAAAGAGTCAGAGGCCCAAGAAAACCCAAGGAATGCTATGATACAAAGGAGAGATGAGTTAGAGAGTCTTGCAAGTGATTCCCGGAGAAAAGTCTAAGTATGGGGGAGAAAGGCGAACAACAAAGTGGCTGGGAAATTGTGGACTTCAATAGATCCATTCTCTCTTGCGATTTTGCATAATGTCTTGCAACCGGAGTTTTTGGTAACCCTAAACACTTTTACCCTCACCACTAAAATTAGCCTTGTAAATATCCTTGGTCGGAGATTTTTGCGAATTTAAGAGAGTAAAAGAATCGATTGACTTGAAATTGAGATTTTGCAGGGACAGTAATCTCGGATAAACTTTCTAATTCACAATGGAGGACGCTGAAAAGCGTCTATGAACTCACCTTGTCTTTACGTGGATCACAGGTTTAGAGATCGAAGCAAGTTCCAAAGAATATGTGAGTTTCCGCGTTTTTCAAACCTCTTTTCTATTCTTGGATTTTGCTTGGGGACAAGCAAGGTTTAAGTCTGGGGGAGTTGATATACCCTATATTTTACCTATTTTATTATCTATTTCAATGCATTTTATCAACTTGGATTTCGATGAACGATAACAACATTTCAATATCTTTGAGTCAGCTTTCTACTGGAATTAAAATCATCTCATTTGGAGTTGTGAGTAGGAAGATACACCCAAAACACTGAAGACATGTCAAACTGCCTCGAAAGTGAAGCAGGCGCATAAGTGGCCTCGCACCGGACGGACTCGTGGTCCGGTGCAACAGACCGGTGCCAAGCCTCATGAAGACACTGAAGACCCAGACCCCGGACATGTGATCTTGACCGGTGCCATGGAGCAGTTTTGCCAAAAAGGTTTTTTTGCCCAAAACTAAACCCTAGAAGACCCTAGACCTATAAATACTTGTTTTTAGCCTCTTGTATTAGGATGTGCTGAAATATAAAACACTTATACCATATAGGAGCAGCCACCATGTCCCCTTGGGGATTCCATCATAGATTTGAGTTTCAAGAGCTTCCGGTGGATGATCTCGGTTTGTATCTCGATGTAGAGAAGAATCCCTCAACCCTTACTCTTTAATTCAAGTTTATTTATTATGTTTTCATCATCTATTTTTTTGATTTCGTGCACCATGCTTGAGTAATTTTGTTAGTTAGGTTGTAGGCAAATCAAAGAGTTCATGGATTGTTAGCTTTTATCGAAACCTTTAGGGAAAATATATTGTTTTTCATCTTTACTTGAGCTTAATGTTGTCTGCTTTTCCGATCAACTAGCATCAAATCATGGGTTAATATACTCTCCAAAAGCTTGTATATTGCTTGAACTAGTATTTGATGAGTAATGCGTTATAACAACTTAACAGGTTAGTTATAGAGTATTATGAACAATCGAATCTTGTGCTTTCTGCGTGTTTTCACTTGTAATAACCATCGAAAGTTGAGTCTATTAGGGTGTTAAAACATAGTAATCGGAGCCACGAAAGTGGAAAGATTATACCGTAGTGATTCGAGTTCTAGATCAATTTCCCTGATTTTCGATATACAGTTAATAGTTTATGAGTCTCTGCGATAAACCTACTGCCTAGCGTTTGTTTAATATGATTTTCAACCAATTTTATTTGCTATTTTGTTACCTCAAAACCCCCAACCTTTATTTTGTTTTAGCTTGATTCAATTCCTAAAGATTCGTAGTACAATATCTAGGTCCTTGTGGATTCGATCCCTTCTATACTACTGTGGTTGCTGTGCACTTGCAGTTGTTTAATTGGGTAAAACTTACACCCCATCAGGAACTCACATATTCTTTGGATCTTGTCTCGATCTCTAAACTTGTAATCCACGTAAAGATAAGGTGAGTTCATGGACGCTTTTCATCGTCTCCCATCGTGAATTCTAAAGTATGTATGAAATTACTGTCTTTCAAAAATCTAAACTTCAAATCAATCGACTCTTTTAGCCACTTAGATTCGTAAATATCTCCAATTAATTATATTTTGAAGGAATACATCTAGGTGTTAGGGAAGGCAGATTTTAGTGGTGAGGCTAAAAGTGTTTAGGGTTATCAAAACTCTGGGTGCGAGATATTATGCAAAATCGTGAGAGAGAATGGAAGTCCATAATTTCCCAACCACTTTCTTGACTCCTTTCTCCCCCAGACTTAGATTTTTCTCGGGGAATCACTTGTAAAACTCTTGAACTCATCTCTGCTTTGTATCATGACATTCCTTGGGTATTTTTTGGCCATAAGACTCTTTAAAAACCATTTTCCTTTCCGTTATGATATTAACATACAAAAGACATTCTCATCATCACACAAATCAAGATATCAACATAGTGATGACATTTTCATCACCACATATATCACATTTTATATGTCGAAGCACATATCAAATATCTTGGCTGAAATCCATGAAATTGTTCGTACAGTCGGAGACTATGTCAACCACCGTAGATGTCACAGTTATGTCATTGTTTTTGTTTGATTCCACAGTCCAGTCTCCATGTTTGTCTATCGTACCCTCTCTATCTCCGACTCTATCGCCGGTCGCCCTAAGAGAAAAGAAAGAATGAAAGAAGAGAAAAGAGAGTGGAAACAGATAAGGAAAGAGAAAGGGAATGAGAGAATGTGTGATGTAGAAAAATGTGCAAAAATGTAATATTTTTTATTGGAAGGCAAAATTATTGCAATCGCGATTTAAAAAAAAAGGGAGACATTTGACGGGCTAATATATAATTTAGTAAATAAATATGAAAAAAAAAAATTTCGAACACCTTCTTACTCTTACTGATGGGCCACGCGTATCAATCAGCCGGCCCATACACAAGCATATGTCAACAAATATTATGTTTGCCCTAAAAGATTCGATCCCGTCTCCCCTATCGCTCCATCTTTCTTTCCCTTCTTCGCTCTGGCGTTTTGGATTCGACAGGTTGGTGATTTTTGATTTCACCGTATTTGATTGTAGAATATATCTGTTCTAACTGCGATACGTTCGAATCTGATCGATTTCTTAATTAGGGTCAAAGTGTTGAATCATAGAGAAGTCGTAGATGAGGAAAGTGTCGGTGTTGTGGGATATGAAGAGTTGTTTGGTTCCCTCTCCTCCTCAACGTGGTCTGGTCGGTGGGAGAATAGTATCGGCGTTGAAGAATCAAGGCGTCTCTGGTTCTATCACCATCACTGCCTTTGGTAACCTAGAAGCTACCCATCAGGACGTCCTGCAAGATCTCTTTGCCTCTGGAATAGCTCTTAAACACATAACATGCGGCGGTTGATCTTCTTCTTTTTTTATCTCATTCTATGATTTTTAATTTTATCTAAGGATTTAGATTTAACAGGTATTCAAAGGAGGGATTTGTTAGAGTGTAAGAGAATGAGGATGGTCCGGTTCGGGGATGTTTAATGCTCATATGCGGTCAGGAGCAACTGGAACTCTTTGTTCCTACTCTTTTCGACTTAGGTCAGAAACAAGTTATTCTTCTAGCATATCCTGGACGTTACCAACGAAGTTTGGACTGGCTCCGGAGAAGCTTCCTTTCAGTTGTCTCTAAAGAGTTGCTCTGGAAAACTTTATCGGAAGAAGATGTTTTGTCGGAAGCTAGACAAGAGACCAAATCTAGCTGGTCTTGCACAATATGCAATTCTACTGGCCAAAGCTATGAAGATCTCACCACGCATTTAAAGAGTATAGAACATGCAATGGTTCCAACTAGCACACCCACTTCTACTACTACCACAGTGTAGAAGAGTCAACCAAAGGCAAGTTTCCATTTTTCTGAGTTTTGGTGAATCTAGAACCTCAAATTGCGTTCAACTACGCTCAAATGTGAAATAGAAAGCATGGTTTTGATTTACTGACTTATATTGATGCTAAAACATTGAAGGTAGCTATTGTGGTTTGGCACATCAACAGCTGTCCGGTTCCCCCTTATTACGATCTTCGTCTGGTTGGTCCAAGCATAGTTTTTGCATTGATGAATTCAGGCTACTCTGGTCCTCACAGCATCACTGCCATTGGCAACCTAGAACGTACCCCTATGAATCTCCTGCAAGCGCTCTTTGCCACTGGAATAGCTCTTCGACACGTCTACCGTGGTTAATCTTCTTTTATCTCTTTCTATAATTTTAGTTCCAGTGATTGATATTTGTTGTTGTTAAGGTTTAGATTCAACGTTGCTTTCCTTTACTGAAGCAGGCATTCAAATTGATTTGCTTGAGTGGGGTCGCTACTCTCAACCTCCGGCTACTTTAATGCTCATATGCAGTCATGAACTTCTGGAAAGTTTATCCGAAACTCTTTACAACTTACACAATCGAGGATACACCATTCTTCTGGGATATCCTCAACGACCAGAAGGTTCAGAGTGGCTCTGGAAAAGCTTCCTCGCAGTTGTTTCTAATGATTGGCTCTGGGAAACCTTATTGAAAGGTGCTTGTCCTCTCTCACACCCTACGTTTTTGAAATAACCAGCAAAGCTCTCTCTGAACTAGTTAAAAAGAACAAAATAGAGCAGAGTAGAGACTTCATCTATCTCCATGTTTGGTTCATCCTGTTCTTTTCTCTCAGTTTGTCCTTTCATTGCCATCGTTATTCGTCTTCGTCTCGATAGAAATAGAGGCTTCATCTTGTTGTGATGTCATTCTTCTTCTCCATCTTGTTGGTATAAAAAACAGAGAGATTCTCATTTGGAGGTTGTTTTTCTCTTCCTTACATATTTCAATCCTTCTAATATATTGTATGATGTTTATGTCTTTTGTTGGTAAATGAAAATTTGTAATTTTTGTATAGTTATGTTGATACTGGACTTTTTTTATAAGTTATTTAGGATGATTTGGTAGATTTTATGGTACAATCGCGAGCTAAATCGGTCAGATCCATAAGAATTGGGAATTCAATAGAGTATCTCGAAACTGCAGAGATACTGATATAACTAATACTACTGAGTGTAATTGATATTTGTTACTTTCTTATTTTTTACAATGGTTTTGATTATGGAGGATATTATTCAAGGGAATGTGATAACATAAAATGGTGCACATAAGGAGATCAAATTTACACTTTAGCGATACGTACTACACCGGAATATTCAAGGGAAAGTTCTAACATAAGAACGTACCCAAAATGAGATCAAATTTACACTTCAGCGATGCAGACTACACCGGAAGAGGTGACTTATCAAACGTTGGTTGACAAAATTGGTAAGAAGATGGGGATAAATGAAGCTACAACGCAGTTGAAACTAAATTTCTTTTCGATGATTATGAATATCACGCAACCATCTGATGTCTGGAATGATATTGATAATTTCAATTACGTAATGCAATTTAACAAAGATGGTAACAGAAATATTTTACACGTGGAGGTCATTGTAGTTGAGAACCAAACTAAAAAAAATGTTGGAAGTAACAAGAGAGGTCCAAGAAAGTGACGTTGAGTTAATGGGTGATATGGGGCTTCTTTACACATGCAAACCATCGAACACCATGCATTGGTTTCACGTATGGCTAGTAAAACTTTCCCACTTGTTATATGTGTTCTGTCTGGTATAACTAGATACTAATGATATAACTGTTTGATGAGTTTGAGTATTTTGTTTCTGTCTAGTATAACTAGATACAACTGATATAACTGTCTGTTGAGTTTGAGTGTTTTGTCTATATCTGATATAAATATATAAAACTGATATAAATGTTTGAAAGTTTGTAGTAACAGATAATGAATATAACGAGGATACCTTTCATAATGAGGATAATTCTGGTATCCACGAGGATAATTTTGGTATTCATGAGGAACTATGTATGACTACTTATATGGTGAATCTAGTGATGCTAATCATAACTATGTAATTGTCTCTGCTTAAAAATACTACATATTACTACGTATGACTGTGTGTTTATGAATTTTTCAAAAATTCTTATTTTGTATGTCTATGCCTGATACTACTACATACTACTAGGTATGACTGTGAGACTTTTATGTGTTTTTCATGTGTACGTTTGGTTTAATGATTAGTTCACTTATGTACCATCTATTCACTGTCTAATGTGTATCTAATTGATTACTTGGTACCTCTATCTTTCAAATAGCAAAAATTAAAGAGAAACATATTTTTTGACAAAAAATATACCTTAAACATATGTTCATATATGAGTAGAATCACTCATTGTTATCTCAAACAAGCAAACATTGGGTTTTCTAATATTTTAATATATGAAACGATAGTAAATATGTTTTTGTGTAACAACATGATGAATACTATTAGAAAAAGTACATTAAACTCAATTACTTCTGATTAAACGTAAAAACTATGAAAATACAACTAAGTGTAAATGAGTTATACTAGAATACTAAGTATAACTCAGTGTAAAATTTTACTATTTTTTATTCTTATGACGGCGCACATGTTAAATATGTTTGATTAAATTTTTTTTTTTTTAAATGTGTTAAAGTTTAATATTTTTAATTTAACAAAGCCAATTTTATACTTTGTAGTATCTATAAGGACCAGTAGTACTAAAAGCAGAAATATCTATTAAAACCATTAGAATTAAAAAGGATTCAACATAAATACTAAGTTCAACACTTCTTGACATTATCCTACGACACAAGTACCAAGAGACTACAAAAACATTAAAAAGTATCAAACAAATACATCAACACTTTTACAACCTAACACAGTCTCACTTCTTCGATTTCTTCGTCGTCTTAGTAGCCATGATATATCATGGTTTTTACCCAGTTTAATCCATGATATAAGTCCAATATCTAGAGTCTTTGTTGTGTTTTGTGTTGGTTTTATAGTCTTTACACGTACATGGACGATTGGAGCAGAAAAGATGTTTACTAGAGCTTTTGGAGCTTTGCGAAAGGAAGTGCCGAAAAGTTGAAGTCGGATTGGAAATCCAGAGTTGGTGTCGATCGACACCATCCATGGGTGTCGATCGACACCCTGTTCGATCAAAGAAAAAGCCCAAATCCAAAGAAGTCCGTTCGAAGCCCAAAAGTCCCAAATGTTTACTTTTATGTTCTAGCCGACTTTGTACCCTTATATATACGTTTTTACAGCCATTGTTTAGGCTTATGCTTTATTTTATCAATTACTTAGAGATTTTCATATTAATAAAGATGTTTGCTTCTATGATCATGTCTGAGTAATTCCTTTGTTAGGTTTAGGGATTTCAAAAGTGTTTGATGAATTGCTTGATCTAATTTCTTATTACGATAATATCTTTAGAATGTTCTTCATCTTGACTTGTCTTTATTGCTGATTTTAGCCTCGCGAACTGAAATCTGATCTAGGGTTAATTAATAGAAACGACAGTTTGCTTGATAACATGATCTAGTCTTTGATGAGCAAAATTCCTTTTCGCAAAGGAATTTGGTTTTCTAGGATCTATTCATAGATAATCTCTGCAGCGTAAGCTGATTGGTTTTATATTCGTGATTCATGTTCAGGAACTGTGCTTGAATATTCCTATCAATTGATTTATCTGCAATTCTGATTCACTGGAGATTTCCATGTGCCTAGCGTCTTTCTTTAATTGATTTCACAACCGTTTCATCTATTGCTTTATTTAATTTAATTTACTTGTATTCTCATTATTCTGCCTAGTTTAATCTGAATTTATTTAATCAAACGTGTCCCTAATTCCATGTGGATTCAATAACCTTAAGTGCTACAGCTGATCTCTTAATTTGAGAGAGTAGGTCTAGGGTAAATTCAAATTTATTAAAAACCTCTAAATACAATTCAAATTTATTAAAAGCCTCTAAATTTATTTCCATTACACAGGAAAGTGTTAAAGGAAGCAAAAGAATCTAGAAGGTCCAACGATCGATATTCCCTCGATGAGAACGCACCTTAATAAATGAAAGGGGTTTGTGACTGAAAGCCTGAGTTTCTCTAAGGGATTTGGATTCAATCTGGAGAACTGCTAAGCTTTTAGGGACACATCGAAGTATCACCGGATAGCTTTGCAAAGGTATGTGGTTCCTAAAGGAGTGAGAACACTGTTTTGCTTAGGTCTAGGGTAAATTTGACCATATCAAGCCACATACACATTCTTTCTCTTCTTTATAGATTGTGACCCACTCCTTTAATTAATACTTTCATCTGATCTAGGGTTAATTAATAGAAACGACAGTTTGATTGATAACCTGATCTAGTGTTTGATGAGCAAAATTCCTTTTCGCAAATAAATTTGGTTTAGGGTTTTGTGAACAATTGAACCTGAAATTAATGCTTGTTTAGATTCATAGGATTCGCAAAGGAATTTGGTTTTCTAGGATCTATTCATAGATAATCTCTTCAGCGAAAGCTAATTGGTTTTATATTTTTTGGGGTCGGTATTCACCCCCTTAACATCAACACTCCAAGTCAAAGCATTCAGAGGAAATGGTCTTCCGGTCTCTTGGCGAAGGAAGGCATAACAGCACTGAGATCTTCTTGCGGAGCGAAGCAAAGCATGTGGCAGTGGAACGAACGTAAGCTGAGCAGAGACGGACCAGCACCAGACAAGTGCCGACCACACACTCGCCATGCGGGCCGACCGCGTGCTCGGTCATGAATTGACCATGAGCTCGGTCGTGGACCAACCACGAGCTCGGTCGTGGACCGACCACGGGGTCGCCTTAGTGACGACCGCAGCCTCAGCACGCGAGCCGAGCACGAGCTAGGTGTACGGGCGACCACGGCCTCAGCACGCGGGCCAAGCACGAGCTCGGCGCACGGACGACCACGGGTTCGCACACGGGCCGAACTCGGCCTCTCCTCAGTCCAAGACACTCTTCGGCCCAGCATCACGAAGCCCATGTAGACGTGACCGACTCCGCAGAAGCTTAGGATGTTAGACCGCCTTAGAACACTATAAATACTTCTTGGTATCAACCCTAAAAGGGGATCCGCAACTTTTCATACAGAGCTTGTACTCAAACTTTTCATAGCAATAAAGAACATCTTTTTCACATCATCCTTGAATCCCTAGCTCACAATAGGAATCTCCTCTACTTTCCCCGAACCCTTACAAATTCTAATTGTGTTGGTTTCGGCCCCCACAATTTGGCGCCGACTAAGGGGAACATCACAGAGATTTCTGACACACAGAAGTTAGGGTTTCTTCACCGAGCAATCGCTATGTCGAGCAACACCGCAAGCAACGAAGAGTCTTTGTCTCACCAGCACAACGAAGAAAGAAGCACCTCCATGGAGAACGCCGCGAAAAACTTTGAGAACACCGCGCCTGCTGCTGCCTACAACCCCGCGGATGTCACAGAGCTCAAGCAGATGCTTGAGACCCTGAAGAAGAAGACTGAGGATCAGGAGCGAAACCTAGAGGCTACGACGAACGAGCTGCAAGCGCTCCAGAGATGGAAGCGCAAGAGATCCCGCGTCCGACCTACACGCCTCAGCTTTGCTACACCCCGAGCCAGTCAAAGGGTTCGACAGGAACAGCCGCCGGCTAGGTCTGTTCGCGTGGATCTCAGGGACTTGCCTCCACCACCGCCTCTTCGGGAGACCGATCCAGTTCTCGAGCGCGTGGACGAAGAATCGGACGAAGATCTGCCTCCTCGAAGACGCGCCCGAGTCAACGCTGAGATCGATCACGCTGCGGCCGCCGAGGAGGGAGATGCAATCGTAGCAGAGCTCTGCAGGAGAGAGCAAGAGCGTAGGGCTTCACAAGGCTCCCGTGATGAAGGGATCGCCGAACTAAAGGCCCAACTAGACTAGGTCGTCTCCGACCTCAGGACGACCAAGCTGCAGATGTACCGGAGCACTGGGAAGGCTCCTGGTGTCGATTACGTACTAGAGAAAGCACGCAATACTCCTTTTGCTGCAAATATCTCGAGGGCCCGAATCTCGGATACTGGCAGAATCAAGCTTCCAAGCTACGAAGGAACTTCTGATCCTGCCGATCATCTGATGGAATTCGAGGTGGCCCTGGGAAGGGCGAATTTCAGAGAAGCCGAGAAGGACGCCGGCTACTGCAAGCTGTTCGTAGAGAGCCTTAAGGGGCCTACTCTCCAGTGGTTCTACAAGCTGGAGAAGAATTCGATCCACAATTTCCACCAGCTCTCCGAGATGTTTGTACAGCATTACAACATCTTCGCCGAAAGAAAGATCTACGACGCAGAGCTGTAGACTAACAAGCAAGGAGAGAACGAGAGCTTGCGGTCTTTTATGACCAGGTTCAAGCTCACCCTGTCAAAGGTAGACGGGATAAGCAACATGGCTTCTTTGGAGGCTTTGAGAGGAGCGGTTAAGTGCCCGTCTCCGTTTTGGCAAGAGCTTACTATCAACCCTCCAACTACGATCCAGGACGCCCTTCACTGTGCAGCTGACTTCGCCCGAAGCGAAGAGGACCTCCGCGCTAAAAGGGGTGGGAAGACCAAGCAGGCTAATGAATCCTCTCTGGTTCCGACCCCAGCTGCAGCAAAGAAAGGCAATCCTGCCTTCATCCAATACGAAGGAGGAATAGGCGGAGCTCACAATTATCAAATCGAAACACTAGGCTATGGCAGAGGCCAAGGCCGTGCTCGCGGCCGCGACAGAGGAAACCTCACGTGGGTTAGAAACCCAAACGAGTACGACGAGAAGTTGTACTGCGAATTCCATAAGACGGTTGGGCATTCAACTGCGAGGTGTCGTGAGCTGGGACAACAGCTGGCTGCAAGGCTGGCCGAAGGCACCCTCAAGGGCAACATTAGCTTGTCAGATTTTAAACCAGAAGAGAAAGTTCAAGATGTTGCTGAGGAGCAGATGGAGAATCCCAGGCGACCGCTCTACGGTGACAACCCCGAGAGCGGGAATCCCCAAGGCACCATTTTATAAGTCCCACCGCACCTCTCCCACTTTCTCAAATCACTATCTCTAAACTCCGCTACCAAATGAACTACGAGGCGACTTGATCCCTGCAAAAGGGTACGTAGGCAGCCTGTCTCCGGATGGGTTCAGTTGCCCCCCTCCGTCACACGGGGGGGTTCCCGCATTTTACAGCTTTGTCTCTGGACAAGCTCGAACGATCTCCTCCACCTTAAGGGGGGGGGGGGGGGGAGTACGTGTTTCCACTTCAGCCTTGTTCCCGCACAAGCTCACTCTTCAGACAAATTCGTTTCCCTCCTTTGTCTAAAAGGGGGGGGGGGGGGGGGAGTGGGGTACCCGTACGCCACTTCTTGACTAAATCATTGACAACATCATCGTCAATCACAAACACTCGCCACAGCACTCGTCATGAGAACTGCTTGTCCTTTTTTCGACCGATCACAGCTTTATTCGAGTAGAGTCGTTCTGCATCTGTTGTTGCTGGCCACAACAACAGTGTAGAAATACGAACACAATGACATCCACAACGGATACAGCGCGCTATATAAATTCCAGTGTTCAGAATCGTCTTCGGATGAACCCCCTGATCACTCAGAAACCCAAAAACATCGTTGGTAATGCAGCGGCTAAGTGACCTCCGTTCAGAATACATTTTGAACGTGTCACTCGGAAACCCAGGACAAGCGCTGGTCAAAGACAAGGTGAACTTGTTCTCGGACAGACGTGTCTAGAGAACAGCACCGCTCCACAAAGCCCAACAGCAATGTTGGCAGATAAAGAGCGTGAGCGCATTTGCGTTTTCACAGTCTCAACAAAAGCCTCATCCATGAGCAAGCAGAGCCTCACCCATGAGCAAGAAATCTCCACTATACTGCAGCAACGCAAACAGGCTTCAACAAGCACAATGAGAAGTCTTCAAAACCTTCGGTCAAATACGGGGTCTTATGGCCTTTGGTTCACAAAGCCCAACATCGGTGTTGGCAAACACATGGCAGAAACGCTTAAACAGCTCGAATAATTCTTAAGTATAGAAAGAACATCAACAATTTCTAAATCAAAAGCCTGAATCTGAAACCATCAAGGTTTAACGTCAGCAGAAACTACAAAGTGATCTTGCATTCTCCGCAATGCAAGGCTCCAAAATAATAGCAAGGATACAAACCATCCAATGCTATAGCCGAAATCATTCGAATCTAAGAAAAGTTTTTCAAAAACAAAAGTCATCAAAAGACTACAAATAAACTAAGTCATAATCGAAGAGCAACGGTCGCTCATCAGTCACTCATCCTCAGCAGCATCCTCAGCAATCTCTAAAGCTTGCCGCACGCTAGAAACAAGCTCGTCAAACACGTCACGAGCGTCGTAGATCGGGATCTTCCTCTCGGTCAAAAGCTCCGCTGCGGCATCCAAGGTCGCTCCATCAGACCCACGAAGACGCTCGATAAGCTCCAGGCTTGCATCAATCTCAGCAAGGTCTAGCATGTTCTCCTTCGCTGTCTCCTCGATCCTAGCAAGAGATCCGACAACCTATCGGGTCCGGCTAGCAAAGCCACGAGCCGCCTCATCCTTGGCCTTAGAGACGGGCTCCTCAATCTGGGCATCCCTGAGACCCTTAGTCTCCATCAGCTTGCTCCTAAGCGAAGTAATCTCCTCCTTATCCCTCGCATGTCTCGAACATGCCCTCGACAGCTTCCCGCTCAGCTCATCCAACCTCTTCTTCGCAGAGGCAGCGTCGTCCTCGAGAGCTCAGCATTGGCCCTCCTGGCCTCGCTGAGCTCGTTATCACGAGAGCGAGAATCCTCCTCAAAGCCAAAGGTCACGCTATCCAGCTGAGTGGAGAGCTACATACACAAAGGGAAACGAAAAGAATGCTATTAGAACCAAAGCAAGTCAAATAACAATAAAAAAAAACAGAAAGAAAGGGGGACCAAACCTCAGCCACCGTGGCTCTCGCCAGCGCAAGAGCCCTTTCGCCAGAACCAGGAGTAAGAGAGCGCGGTGCTGCAACGCCGTCACTGGTCAGGTCACAAGCGAACGCCGGAGAGGAGACCACCTTCCGTCGCTTCGGAGGTGCCTCATCAGAAGTGCCTACCGCCTTGCCCTCCGATATAAGGGCCCTCTTCCGCGATTGCTCACGCCGTCTAGCAATCTCATCGGGAGTGAGATCGGAAACACGAGAACGCTGAGCTGACGCAGCAGGAGTCTTGGGCACTGTGGTCATCGGAGTGCGCATCTGCGAGCCTGCCCTCGCTGAGACCGCGGAGCTCGTCGACGCCGCCCTCGCCGTCTCGGCTCGCTGAAGGGCGGAGATTCTAGAAGCACCCCGTCCAAGGACCTTCCCTGGGAAGATCCGAATGGAGAGAGCTCTCTGAATCCTCTGACGAGTGAAGGACTTCACCCAATCACCGTCTCCATAGGCAAGAGTGCTGTGGATGGCTTTCACGTCACTCCGGTTGACTGTCTGAGAGGCTGGTCTCACTGCAAAGAAGCAAAGTAACATGAACATCAGTACACAGGACATGAGCACTATAAAAAAGAAAAAAAAATTTAAGTGTAGACTTACCTCTCTTCCCCCAACTCGTCCTGACAAGGGGGATGCAGTCCGCCTCAATAGTCCTGTCCGAGATCTCCACAAAGAAAAATCGATCCTCAAAGTGATCGTCCTTGCTCGGAAACCCATCAATGAGCGCGCGACCCAGACCCGGGGAAACGAGATACCTGAGCTCGTCTGCGCGGCCCTTAGGCATGAACTCCAGGAGACTAGTCAGCTGCTCGGTGCTAATCTCCGCATTGCACTCCCTGCTAAGCACATAGATGCCAATTACATGCCTCAACCCCCTGGGGTTAATCTGAGCAAGTGAGATACCGTTCGCATCTAGGAAGCGAAGGAGGAAGCCTGGAACCGGAAACCACAGCAAGCAATGCTCGATGAAGTTCTCGTACACATTGAAGTACCCCGAAGGCGGAGCATCAGCTCGCTGTGTACAATCAGGGACCACCAGCATAATCTCATCCGAGATCTCACATCTCTCCCGAAGACGCTGCAAAGACTCCTCATCACAGAGGGTGGATCCAGGGGGATCTGGTCGCGTCTTCTTCTTCTTAACCGCTACAGGGCGGTGCGCCTCATCACCATCCTCTGCATCGGATTAAGGTGACCTAGAAGTAGAAGAAGAGTCGAGCGATGCGGTGGCATCGGCTGCTCCCTCTGGAAGCCCCGGATCCTCATCATTAAGGGGGAAGGAAATTCCAATTCCCCCATGACAAGCCATCAAGTCCTCATCGCCACTAGGCCTCCTCTCCTCCTCAAGGTCCGCTAAGTCATCGAATACATTGTCATCACCCTCATCGGGATCGTCAAGGCGATGTCTCGGAATGGATAGCTTACTGCGAAGACGGATCCCAGTGCTCGCGCTCTCGCGACATACGACCGCGGGGTCGGCATGGCTCGATGATGCGATCGCGGGATCGGCGAGGTTTGGTGGTGCGACCGCGGAGGCGGTCCAACCGAACTATGCGACCGCGGGTTCGGGCGGTGCAATCACGGGCTCGGTCAGTGCAATTGCGGGCTCAGAAGATGCGACCGCGGACTCGACTCCCCTCGCAGTTGCGACCGCAGACTTGCTCAAGGCCGCGACCTCGGGATTGGTCTCGCCCGAAATTGCGACCGCGAGGTCGGCTTTAAGCGATGCCGCGACCACGTGGTCGGCCTTAAGCGGTGTCGCGACCACGCAATCGGCATTGGGGGACGCCGCGTCCACGCCTTCGGTTCGGCAAGGAATCCCGAGTGCGAGCTCGGTGTCGCGTGACGACGCAACCGCGTGACCGATCCGATCGGTCGGCGCGACCACGGGCTCGGGTCCGAGCGTTGTTTCTCCGCGATCGACCGGCTCGAGATTTTGTGTCTCCGTCACAACAAGTCTACCTATGCATAAGTCAACAAAATAAATCAAAAGTCAAAGATTTCCATCTTTTACCAAGAACACATCTCAAGCTTAAATTCAATCCCTAACAAGCTTCAATGGGAAACCTCCAAAAGACTATGCAAATCCAAAGGCTAATTCAATCAATCAAAGACTAGGAATCAATAGCAACTAAAGGCTCAATGATTCTCCAAAGCAATCATCAATTCAACATGACAAAGCTTAATTCTCCATGAACAAACTTAGATCTATAAGTTTGGGTTTCCAAAGAAGCTATGGGGGCTTAAGAGATGGCTTGAGAATGGAGTAAGGAAACTCACGAAGGAAGAAAGAGTGAGAGATGAAGACCCAAGCTCACGATCGGTTTGTGAAGGTCCGGTGGTGATGTTGGGGTCGGCGGCGGTGAGAGAAAGGAGGAGAAGAAGAAAAAAAAATTTTTAGAAGAAAGGAGTATGAAGGAGAAAGGAAGAAGAAGGAGTTGACCAAGTCAAACTCAATCCCTTTAAGGGAAAAAGCTATTTTCTTTCTCTCATCCGACGGGTCCCGCTTCCGTTCAAGATGGCACAACGCTTTTTCCTCCGGAAAATCGCTTGGCTATTACTCGGAAACACCTGTAACACTAGCAATCGCATCACGGAGTCTTAAAACCTCCATAAGAAACAAGAAGTCTTAAAATCTTCAATAAAGGAAAACAATCCTTTCTGCTGGAAAAAGCAGTAAAGGAAGCACGGAGTCTTGAAACCTTCAAGATACTCACAGGAGCTTTAAAACCTCCTGCGTAATGTCATTTAGACAAAGCCATCGAGAAAATTTCACTAGAGCTAAATCCGAAGCAAACGAACTTAGTCCAAGCAATGGCAAGGGATCCTGGAGAACCAGATTCCCTATTCAAATCTCCTCATCACTATGCGTGGTACTCTTTTCCCTTAAGTAGAGGTTTTGTCCCAAAGGATTTTCCCTACTAAGGTTTTATCGAGGCCACCATCTAGTGTCTTCCAAGTTCATGTTTCACGCTGCTGTATGAACTTGAGGGGGAAAACTAAACGAGATAACCACTTGAAAGTGTTGTACAATAAAAGAGGTGGAAGCTTTGCCTTCAACTGTTAATGCTGCTCCTCGACACATCTTTTAGCTCGGCACTGCTGTATCAGACAAAACCGAGCTGGGGGGCTAACTGTTGGGGTCGGTATTCACCCCCTTAACATCAACACTCCAAGTCAAAGCATTAAGAGGAAATGGTCTTCCGGTCTCTTGGCGAAGGAAGGCATAACAGCACTGAGATCTTCTTGCGGAGCGAAGCGAAGCATGTGGCAGTGGAACGAACGTAAGCTGAGCAGAAACGGACCAGCACCAGACAAGTGCCGACCACACACTCGCCATGCGGGCCGACCGCGTGCTCGGTCATGAACTGACCATGAGCTCGGTCGTGGACCGACCACGAGCTCGGTCGTGGACCAACAACGGGGTCGCCTTAGTGACGACCGCAGCCTCAGCACGCGAGCCGAGCACTAGCTTGGTGTACGGGCGACCACAGCCTCAGCACGCGGGCCGAGCATGAGCTCGGCGCACGGACGACCACGGGTTCGCACACGGGCCGAACTCGGCCTCTCCTCAGTCCAAGACACTCTTCGGCCCAGCATCACGAAGCCCATGTAGACGTGACCGACTCCGCAGAAGCTTAGGATGTTAGACCGCCTTAGAACACTATAAATACTTCTTGGTATCAACCCTAAAAGGGGATCTGCAACTTTTCATACAGAGCTTGAACTCAAACTTTTCATAGCAATAAAGAACATCTTTTTCACATCATCCTTGAATCCCTAGCTCACCATAGGAATCTCCTCTACTTTCCCCGAACCCTTACAAATTCTAATTGTGTTGGTTTCGGCCCCCACAATATTCGTGATTCATGTTCAGGAACTGTGCTTTAATATTCCTATCAATTGATTTTTCTGCAATTCTGATTCACTGGAGATTTCCATGTGCCTAGCGTCTTTCTTTAATTGATTTCACAACCGTTTCATCTATTGCTTTGTTTAATTTGATTTACTTATATTCTCATTATTCCGCCTAGTTTAATCCGAATTTATTTAATTTATTGGGTCCCTGATTCCCTGTGGATTCGATAACCTTAAGTGCTACAACTGATCTCTTAATTTGAGAGAGTAGGTCTAGGGTAAATTTGACCATATCAAATTTTGGCGCCGTTGCCGGGGAATCATTACCATTAGATTAATATTATTAGGATTTTGTCTAGGTTTTTATTTTTGATTTTAATTTTCTGATAGTTTCGTTTGTCTTTCTATTTTGTGTTTCAGGTACATGCGAAATCGCAATACCAGAAGCAACCTGGACAAGGAACTAGTGGGATACGATCTTCAAGAACTAGCACGGTTTGAGCGAGAAAACAAAAGAGCAGCGACAATGGCTGCTAGACCACAACTTATACTGATTCCTGGAGAAGATGGAGTTCTGCGTGATCCAACAGGTCTCAGAAACAATGCAGAAGGGCAGAGGATCAACGACGACGGAACAGTGATCGTCAAGGAGAATTTGGCGATTCTGCCGCAGGGTTTGGCTCGACACCCACCACCTGTTGAGCAACACGATGAAATAAAGGTGACGATCGACACCACCCGCTGGGTGTCGATCGACGCCACCCCCTGGGTGTCGATCGACGCCTCCTCCAAAATCTGCCGAACGTTTTGAGGAATGAAGAGAACGCTGCGCGAGGAAGAATGCTTGCAGACTAGAACCGTCCTGATCAGTTCTATGTGAATCAAGCAGTGATTTGTCCTACATCTTTCCAGAGGAATGATTTTGAGCTGAAGCCTGCTTACTTCAGCCTAGTCGCACAGAACCCATACCATGGTCTTCCTCATGAGCATCCGATGGACCACATCGAGAACTTTGAAGACTTAGCTTCAAGCATCAAGGCTAATGGTATGTCTAGCGATTATCTATTATGCAAGCTATTCCCATACTCTCTTAGTGGGGATGCTTCTTACTGGTTGAAGCAGCTTGAGCCTGGATTGCTGACTACTTGGGAAGACACAAAGAACGTGTTCCTGAACAACTTCTTTTATAATGCGAGGTCATAAGAGCTAAGGACAAAGATCACTTCATTCAAGCAAGGTCCGACTGAAGCTTTCAGGGCTGCATGGACGCGATTGAAGTCTTATCAGAGAGATTGTCCTCACCATGGCTTCACCGATGTTCAGTTGTTAGGCATCTTTTACAGAGGAGTGGACTGGCGATATCAGATGGCACTGGATGCAGCGAGTAGTGGTAACTACAATACCAACTACCCATAGGACGCAGTTACTCTCATCGAGAACTTGGCTTCTAGCAACAGCATGAAGAACGCTGATTTTGAGAGGAAGCAGATGAGCGAGAACAAGGATGGTGGGAAGCATTTGGCTGAGATGAACGCTAAGCTCGATTCTATGCGTAGTATCCTTGTGGGAAAGAAATCAGTACAGTTTTCTCAGGAAGTTGAAACTGCAGAGGATGTGAACTACATCAATGGTTCAGGATTTCAGAAGTTCAACAGCCAGCAGGGATATGGGTCGTCTTATCAGAAGCCCTTCCAGAGCAACAATTACAACAGGAACTATGGTTCCTCATCCTACCAGAAGCCTCCTGAGCAGGACAATGAGGTGAAGGATATGTTGGGACAACTCCTAGAAGGCCAACAGAAGATGACTGTGAGTTTCAATGGGAAGATGGATGCAATGTACCAGGACTTGGATGGTAAGATTGGGACATTGAGCGCGCATGTCAAGAAATTGGATGTTTAGGTCGCTCAAACTGCTGATTTGATCAAGCGACAAGAGGGTTTCCTTCCTACAAAGACCGATGCAAACCCAAAGAACACTTGCAATGCTGTTCAGACTGAAACGTAGGATTATTTCGCAGAGTTGGACGAAATTTTTGGAACTACAGAGCAAGTGTCGATCGACACTACAGCTGAGCATCGATCGACACCACTCACAAAGTTATCTGAGATCGCGACACAAAGAGCAAGTGTCGATCGACACCCACAGGAGAGTGTCGATCGACACCCCGTCCAGACCGGGCCTGATTTTGCGACAACCGCGATTGCTTGAGAGGAAAACGTCAACAAGCCTCCAGTCCCTTTTCCCAAAGCTAGAAGGTCTAAGCAGGAGGTTAAGGAGGAGATTTGTAAGCGGATTATTGATAAGGTCATGGTTGAGATGCCTTTAATCGATGCAGTAAAGCTATCACCAGCTTTGAAACGATATATTTGCCTCGGGCTCCCAAGTCTCCTCCTCGCATCCAGCGCAATCCCACAAAATCCGCAACAAGGGAATCTTCTTCCGACGCAGCTCCTTAATTCTCCTCTCTAGAATCCTCACAGGAACCGCCAGAATAGCAAAAACAGGCTGAAGATCCACAGGAATCTCATGCACTAACTCCTCAGACTCATGCATGCATTTCCTCAACATCGACACATGGAAAACCTTATGGAATGCCTTCATGATCGGTGGTAACTCAAGCCGATATGCCACCGGCCCAACTCGCTCCACTACTGGAAACGGACCCATAAACCGCGGACTGAGCTTGTTCTCTTCTATGGCTCTGTTAGGACCCCTCAACATAGCCATCTTAAGATACACGTGATCTCCCACCGCGAACTCAAGCTCCCGCCTCCGCTTATCAGCATAACTCCTCTGACGATCCTGAGCTTCCTTTATGTTCAACCTCATAACACGAACTCTCTCCGTTGTCTCCTGAACAAAAGTAGCTCCAAGGACACTGCGCTCCCCCACTTGGGTCCAGCATAAAGGCGTCCTACATGGCCTCCCATACAAAGCCTCGAAAGGAGCCATCCCGATATTCTCCTGAAAGCTGTTATTATACGCCAAGACTAAACCCAAATGATCGGCCCAATGGCCACCCCAATCCAGGACGCACATCCTCAACAAATCCTCCATAGTCTGAATAGTCCTCTCCGACTGCCCATCAGTCTGCGGATGATAAGCCGTACTCATATGCACCTTAGTGCCCATCTCTGCCTGAAACGATCCATAGAACTCCGATGCAACCGAGGATCCCGATCAGAGACAATACTGGCTGGCGCCCCATGCATCCTCACAATCTCCTGCACAAACTTCTTAGCCAACTTAGCCGCTCCGTCGGTCTTTTTAATGGCTAAAAAGTGTGCTGGCTTAGTCAACCAATCCACGATCACCCAGATAGCATCATACGTCTGCAAAACAGGTAGTCCCACTACGAAATCCATCGTAATCATATCCCACTTCCACTCCGGAATGGGTAAATTCTGCAGAAGACCACTCGGAACCTTGTGCTCTAATTTGACCAACGAACACGTGTTGCACTTAGCAACGTAAGCTGCCACATCTCTCTTCATTCCGACCCAGTGGTAATACCGCTTGAGATCCCGATACATCTTACTCGCTCTTGGATGAATTGAGAATTTGCTCGCATGAGCCTCTCGCAGAATCTCGTGCCTCAGCTCCTCAACCTTGGGTACACAAACCCGACCGCAAACAAGAATAGCCCCATTCGATGAGACCTGATACTCAGAACCCGCTGCGGTCGACGCAACCACTAAGCCGGAATCGCCCGCCTAAGCTGCAAGAATCCTACTCAGATGGTCTGCCTGATCCATCGCCACTAAGCCTAACGGCTCCTCTGAAATAACACACAACCGCAAAGTGCTAGCCTCGCTCACAAGCGACTCGATATCCTGCTCTTGAGACAAATCCGCTCGCCGACGACTCAGCGCATCTGCCACCTAGTTCGCCTTACCATGATGGTAAACAATATCCAGATCATAATCTGCCAACAGCTCGATCCAGCGTCTCTGTCTTACATTCAACAACGGCTGAGTGAAAAAGTGCTACAGATCCTTATGATCGGTGAAAATCTGAACCTTCCCACCATACAGATAGGATCTCCAAATCTTCAACGCAAACACCACTGCGCCCAACTCTAAATCATGCATAGGGTAATTACGCTCTGCGCCCCTCAGCTGCCTCGAAGCATACGCAATTACTCTAACCTCCTGTATCAACACACAACCCAGACCAATCCCAGAAGCATCCGTGTACACTACGTAAGGCTTACCCGGCTCGGGCAACGCCAACACCGGTGTACTCATCAACATCTCCTTTAGCCTCAAAATGCTATCCTCGCACTCCTGAGACCAAACAAACAGAACATCCTTCCCGGTCAACTTTGTCATCGACTGAGCCATACTCGCAAACCCTTTGACAAACCTCCGGTAATACCCTGATAAACCCAGAAAACTCTTGATCTCGGTAGCACTAGACGGTCTAGGCCAATCTCGAGTAGACTCTATCTTAGCCGGATCCACAAAACTCCCTCTGTACAGACAATGTGACTAAGGAATCCCATCTCTCGCTGCCAAAAGCTATACTTGCTCAACTTAGCATAAAGCTTCTGCTCCTGAAGCTTCTCCAGAACTAACCACGAATGAACCTCATGCTCCTCAGGACTCTTAGAATAAACCAAGATGTCGTCGATCAAGATGATCACAAAGACATCCAGATACTCTTGGAATACGCTGTTCATTAAACGCATGAACGATGCTGAAGCATTCGTCAACCCAAACAGGATCACCACAAACTCGAAATGACCAAACCGCGTCCTGAAAGCAGTCTTCCGAACATCAACCTCGTCGATCGGAATCTGATGGTAACCTCAAGCCAAGTCAATCTTGCATAACCAAGTAGCACCCCTCAACTGATCTAGCAACTCATCAATCCTCGGGAGAGGGCATTTGTTCTTCAGAGTGACCCGGTTAAGTCCCCGGTAATCGATACACACAGCCGAAAACAACCATCTTTCTTCTTTACAAACAACACTGGCGCTCCCCACGGTGAAGTACTCAGACGGATAAAACCCTTACTAGTTAGATCCTCCAACTGACTCTTCAGCTCTGCCAACTCAGCTGGAGCCATCCTGTAGGGTGCCTTAGAGATAGGCTCTGTCCCGGGTTCCAACTCAATCGTAAACGGATCGGACCGAGACGGCGTAATCCCTGCAACAACTGAAAAACATCCTCAAATTCCCGGACAACCTGAATCTTGCTCACCGCAACCTTACCAATGGACTCTGGCATAGAAATCGTCGCCAAATACACCTCGCATCCTCGCTCCAACATCTGCACTGCCTGAACCGCAGAAATCACTGGGCTCCCTGAAGTCGGTCTTACTCCCTGAAACGTCAACCTCTACCTCACGCTCGAAGGACACTCTGCCTCAAAAACAATCCAGATGGACTCTATAATGAGACAACCAATCCATCCCTAGGATAACTTCATACATCTCCACCGGACTGATCACCAAGTCTGCTGGCATCGACTGCCCAGCAATCTGAACATCAACTGCTCTAGCACGGCCCGAAGTAGCCAGGAAACCACCTCTAGCTACCTAGACCAACCCAACACGCTCACTAGCGCTGCTACGGATGCCACTACTCTCAGCATGCTCCAGAGTAATAAAGCAATTCGATGCTCCAGAATCGAAAAGCACATGAGACTCAAAACCTCCCACTAACAAGGTCCCTGCACAATTCATATGCGTTGAGAACCCTACTAGACTATCACAAGCAAAATAGCATAAACAAACAACAATTCACTAACTAAATAATTCACGAAGTCTGAGTCTACGATTTTTACCTGTGATCGAAGCGCCGCCATGCTGCCCTTGACCTACCTCTCCCGGGGTGTAGACTCGCGGTGCTGGCCCAATCTGACCCAACGGCTGCACTGCCGCCAACTGCGCCACTGGCTGAACTGGAGCAAGAGTCATCCGCTGCGGTTTAGGACACATCGACCTGATATGCTCGGCAGTTATAACAGACCCTCGTATCTGCCTGCCGCGGTTGCTGCTGCTGCTGCTCACCCTTCCATGGGCAACTCGACAACTGATGCTCCAAACTGCCGCATCCAAAACACGCTCTGGCCCTCGAACCCTGACTGGGCCTGGAAGAGCCATCCCATTTCCGTTTCTGTCCTTGCGCAGCCTTGCCGCCCTTGCTGGAACCAGAACCAGAACCACTTCTGCGACTGCTGCTGCCTCGGTTGAACAGGAGGAACAACTGACACTGGAACCACCGCGGCTGCCTGCCCTCTCAGATCCTCCTCGATCCTCGCATCAACCTCTACCAGCTTCGCCCTGGAGACGTACTCAGTCACTCTGCACCTAGTCCGCAACTCTGGCTGAAGTCCCCTCAGGAACCTCTGGACCTGTGTCCACTGATCGACTATGCCTCCCGCATAAGCTAGCAAACGACCAAACTCAGCGTCGTACTAACGCACGGTACGATCCCCCTAAGCCAGATCCACAAATCTCGTCACGAGACAATCTAATGCCTCCTGAGGAAAATATTTGGCGTTGAACTCGGCCACAAATTCTCCCCAGGTCCACTGTGGACCAGGCCTCCTGGCCTCAATATCTCTCCACCAAGCGTGCGCATCACCACTCCGATAGTGGATTGCCAGCTTTACCCGATCGCCGGAGAAGAATCGCGTCGAACAAAGGAAAAAAAAGAAAAAAAAGTGTTTTATTAGGTTTTTTCCAAAAAAAAAAAGTTTTTTTTTCAATGGCAATTCTGTAATAAAAAGGTTCACACAAGGTTTAAAAGACTTTTCAATTGCCCTCGTCTCTACAATGTCATTTGAGTTATTTAGAAACTTTCTAAGGTCATTTGAGTTATTATCTCTAGAATATAATGATCCTCAGTTTTCTTTCATTAATATTATTTTGGAAAAATTTTAAGAATGCCATCTTTAAATTACGTTCTTTCAACAATGTCAACTAGACCGACACTCTTGCAAATAATGCCATCATATATATAACCAAATTACAAAATTAGCCCTCTTATAACACACGCGACTTACTCTCTCTCCTCTCTGTTCTCTCTTATCTCTCTGCGAAAACCTAGATCTAAACGGCGGTACATATCTAAAATCGAGCTTTGATCTACGGTTTTGATTCTCAAAAATTTGGATTCTCGTGTTGGAATCTAGCAAATCTGGGTAAAAAATTATAGATTTTGTCGATTTTGTGATTTTGATTTGAAAATCAAAAGTTTTATAATATGTGTGCGATTCTTCTTCTCTTCTTCATCTGTGGTCCTCGATTTCTCATATTTATGTCTTGGTATCTTATTTGGATCTCTCCAAACTGGTTTCTGAATTGGTTGCAGCGCTTTTGAGAAGGTTTGTATATGATTTATTTCAATTCTGGCGAGCTTCTTAGCAATTAAGCAGGTCGGTTTGATTCTAATTGTTCGTCAATTGCTTGTATGATTCTGATTTGTGATTTTTGGGTGTCACTACAAGAAATTGGTACATTGATATTGGAGCATGTAAGCTTTGTGTCAAATAGAGTAATGCACTGCTCCAAAGACCATTTGCTAGCTTGTTCCTTGTTTTAGATTTATTTAACTCGTTTTGGTACTGTTTTCAATGGTTTGTTCTTGCCCATATGCCTTTTGTCTTGTGGTATTTATTAATCATGTTTAATAGACGAAACTTCTTGCAACATAAGGGATATGGAGAATTGTGTGGTTGTTTAGAATGAGATTGATTGATTATCAACTGCTTCATAATTGTGAAAATGCATTATCTTCTTTATGATGTTTTTTTTGCTCAATTATAGCCATGGTAACTGCAGAGATCCAGAAAAGTGTGAACAATGTTCTTTGCTAGCTTCTACCATGTTTCAGGGCAAGATGAGAGAGAGAGAGAGCATAAGGATGTCGATTAGCAGATGCTAAATGTGGAGAACAAGAAATCATCCTATTACTTGTTGAATGGATCCCCAACAATGTTAAATCAATAGTCTGTGACATTCCAACTTGCTTGCGCTTTTGGTTTAGCGGTGTTAATGACATGAAATGTATGTTGTGTTTTTGATTTGGGATTAGTTCTTTTTCCGCTTTGAATCATGTATTTGATCGTCTTGTTCTTTTAACCTTGTATTGAACGATCTAATGAGCTTTATTCAAACGATTTAAACCAATTCAATCACACACCCATGTAAAAACATAAGTAAATTATGTAACATGATTCTCATGTACATAAGATTTTCCAAAAACCTTAAAGAAATTTAGAAACAACTTTATAATTTGATTTAAAAACCTTATAAATTGATTTAAAAAACCTTATAATATGTTTTTAAAACATAATAATTTGTTTTAAATAACCTTATATTTTTTTAAACATCATTATAACCTTACAATTTGTTAAAAAACCTTATAATTTGTTTAAAATTTTGTTTTTTAGAGAAAGATAAACAAATAACACTGACATTTTGCAAATCAAAAGTCTTGGTAACAAATTTTGTAGATTTAAATATGTACTTTTTAGTTATGAAGGTTCAACAAAACTAGAAGTTTATAATGAATTCAAACACTATCACATTAAGAAATAGTAGTTGGTTATAACCTTATAATCCGCTTTAAAAAATCTTATAATTTGATATAAAAAAAACCTTATAATATGTTTTAAAAACATAATAATTTGTTTTAAATAACCTTTTTTTTAAACATCATTATAACCTTACTATCTGTTAAAAAACCTTATAATCTGTTTAAAATTTTATTTTTAGAGAAAGATATACAAATAACACTTACATTTTGCAAATCAAAAGTCTTGGTAACAAATTTTGTAGATTTAAATATGTACTTTTTAGTTATGAAGGTTCAACAAAACTAGAAGTTTATAATGAATTCAAACACTATCATATTAAGAAATAGTAATTGGTTATAACCTTATAATCCGCTTTAAAAAACCTTATAATTTGATTTAAAAAACCTTATAATATGTTTTAAAAACATAATAATTTGTTTTAAATAATCATATATTTTTCTAAAACATCATTATAACCTTACTATCTGTTAAAAACCTTATAATCTTTTTTAAATTTTGTTTTAGAGAAAGATAAACAAATAACACTTACATTTTGCAGATCAAAAGCCTTGGCAACAAATTTTGTAGATTTAAATATGTACTTTTTAGTTATGAAGGTTCAACAAAACTAGAAGTTTATAATGAATTTAAACACTATCATATTAAGAAATAGTAGTTGGTAATAACCTTATAATACGCTTTAGAAAACCTTATAATTTGATTTAAAAACCTTATAATATGATTTAAAAACTTTTTAAAACCTTAAAAATCTGTTTTAAACAACCGAATAATTTGTTTAAAAAAACCTTATAATATGTTTTAAAATTTTAAAAACCTTATGATTTGTTTAAAAACTTTATAAAACCTTATAATTTGTTTTAAATAACCTTATAATGTGTTTTAAAAAGCATAAAAATTATTTATAATCTGTTTTTAAAAAACCTTATAATCTGATTAAAAACCTTATAATATGATTTAAATCTGTTTCAAAACCTTAAAATCTGTTTTAAACAATCTTATATCTGTAAAAAAACCCTTAAAATATGGTTTAAAAACTTTAAAAAACCTTATAATTTGTTTTAAACAACCTTATAATGTGTTTTAAAAAACATAAAAATTCCTTATAATTTGTTTTAAAAAACCTTATAATATGATTTAAAAACTTTTTAAATCTTAAAATCGGTATTATAGGTAATGGTCTCAGCGGTAGTGAATCTGTTGCAAAAACATGAAGAATCAGAACATATCCAGCCACAAGTTAACATAAAAGCTACAATGAAACTGGTTGATTTTTACCTCCAAGTCATCGTAGTTTTTGTAATACTCAAATTGTCCTTCCTGCGACCTATATTGGATATCGAAGTCACTCAGGATACACACTCACGAAATTAAGAATTCGTATATATAAATTTCCATTACCTTTGGCATAAGAAACAAGTGTAATGCTCTTGAGACATGTGAGTATATAATTCATTATCACCACAAAATGGATTTCTACATAATTCACACATAAGATGACCAACAAAGCCTCCCCTATCAATCTCACTTCCATCAACTTCAGAGTCACCAGTGTGAATATGTTGGTTAAAAATAAAAGTTGTTTAAAACCTTATAATCTGATTTAAACAACTTTATAATATGTTTTAAAAAACCTTATAATCTTCTTTAAAAAATTATAATCTATTTTAAAAAATCTTGTAATCTATTATAAAATAGTAGTTGTTTAAAACCTTATAATCTGCTTTAAAAAAACCTTATAATTTATTTTTAGAAAACCTTATAATTTGCTTTAAACAACTTTATAAATTGTTTTTCAAACGTTATAATTCTATTTAAAAAACCTCATAATCTTATATAAAAAACCTCATAATCTTATTTAAAAAAAAAACCCTTATAATCTATTTTAAGAAAAATCTTTATGCTTTAAACAATTTTATAAATTGTTTTTCAAACGTTATAATTTGTTTAAAACAATTTCATAATCTTATTTCAAATAAACCTTATAATCTGAACCATCACTTAACTGGAACTTAATCTCTAATTGATCCTTCTTAAACTGTGCCATATACCTCCAAAACCCAATTCTCTCCTCACCAAAACTTGCAACGGACATGAGTCACCATTCGCCCTTGTCATCGGCAGAACTCCACCGGTAACATGTTTATGAGTCTTGAAACCGTCTTCTTTAAAAACCTTATTTTCTGCTTTAAAAATAACACCAGCAATTTCAAAAATAACAGTTTTTAAAGCCTTTTAAAACTGTAAACTCCAACACCAGCAATCTTCTAAAACTGTAAAAATAACAATTGTTTCAAAAAAAAACAATTGTTAGCCTTTCATGAACATTCTACGTAGGTAGCCTCTGTATGGAGCCACTCCTGTTCCCGTTGCTATCATTATGTGAGTCGCGTTTGGATCATTCTCCGGTAACAACATTACCTTCCTCGATGGACCTGATTACGCAAACTTAATTACATGGAAAGGTCCTATTCCAATAGTAGTTTGGGATTTAGTATACATACCAGTGATTTGAATTTTATCTCTGGGTTTTGAATCGCATTGGCAGTTACTGCAGACTCCGTTCTTTGAAGGATCTTCTTTTCCAGTCTCGGGAACGTAATAAACAGCTCGGCGTACACACAAACTCGCGGTTTTACCATCAAAGGAATCACCGTATCTCGTTGATGCAATTGAGTAAAGGCGCACATTGTGTGGCGCTCCAGGTTCCTTCGGGTTCTCACCCAACACTCAAGAAATATCGAGTTCAGTAATAGACTAGAAGAAACCATGTAACGACATCGCAAGGAAGACGACGACTTACGGGAGGAATCATGCCGTAACTCTGTAAGGAAGGTTACCATCATGATCAATCACGATATGACAAGTTTCTCCTGGCGCGTTTGGGCCTATGGCTCGTTCCACGGAAACAATTTTAGTTGTGTAAGATCTCTTGGGTTTGTACAAGTTCAAAGGACATTCTTTAGGGTCTTCCAACTCTAGTGGAGATACAGAAACCTTGGAACTACTAGTATGTGGTACCGACATAGATATTGTCGAGCTCATGTACCGTTTTGCTTCTCTTAACCTGTGACCCATTTGCGAAGAAAGCACTTCCCACCTGTAGCAACAATATCTTGTGGTACCCTGGAGAAAGGATAACAAAAACATGATACTCATTGGTCAATAGAGTAAATGTATAAACAATTTAATAGAATTTCATGTTCAAAAGTGTTTCATCAACTGAAATCTAATGTGAGAGATTATAAGCATTACTAGTTAGAAAAACCCATAAACGCTATATCTGAGCATCAAGAGTATAAATCCTAATCTACTCCAGTATCCTTTTTGAAAATTGACTAGCTTCTACATGAGGAAAGAGTAATCAACTGATGAATTGAGAGGAGGCGAAGAAATTAGGATTCCAATTACCAGTCCTTGATCCACCTAATAGCAGGAGCCTTGGATTTAAGGATGGGACGTCTCTCGAACGGATTATGATACGATGGATAGTTTTGATGCTCCATCAAATCCCTCGCACCTCAATAACTCCGCGGAAGCTGATTGCTTTACAATTCTCTCAGAACGAAGAATCCCGAATTGGTGTGGACGATTTGTTTGTCAACGATAAAGTGGAACAAAGGGAACATAAACCCTAATCGGATCTCTAATCATAAATCACCAGGATCAAGGCGAAAAAACGAATCGTTGACTAAAAATCAGTAAAATCACGACATGAGAATCATCGAGCTTTTTCTTCTTTAGTGGTGAAAACGATTATGCTCGAAGCTTCTTCGAACCCAATGATTTTAGATTACGAGACTAATGTTGAATCTAAGAGTTTGATCGGAGAAAAAGGTTCGCGTCGGAGGAATCATCATCATCGGAGAAGATGACGACAATTGCCAAAAGAAAAAAAATTTACTAGGAAAAATAGGATTAATTAGATCTGACGGTGTTTTCGGAAAAATTTTATAAACAGTGGCATGCCTTGCAAAATATTTGTAATGGTGACTTTTGTCAAAAATGGCATGCCAAAATGATATTTCTTAAAAATTTTTTTTTTTTTTCACCATTCTCTTTCAAATATTTAAACAAACAAGTAAACCACTCAAAAGATACTCAACATACACCGAATCACAAACAAACACCGAATCACAAAACTCTTGACTGTTCATCATGAAACAATTAATTTTAACTATAAAGCTTTTCATAGATCCCTTTACTGTGTCCATCTAATAAAAACTTTATTTCAAAAATCAAAAGATTTAGAAATTATATCACTCCGTACTAAGTGGGGCATGTGACTTAGCAAGACTTGCTTCAACTCTTCGAGTTCGTTAATTCGTTTGTTTTTTTTGGAAAGTCTTGGTCAATGAATTATATCACTTCACACTTGTCTCAAATTTTCTGCACGTAACCATTCTCTCCAAAACGTTTTGATTAACCATTTCTTTATAACCAAAGGATAAATCATTCATTCCTCTCCAAAGTAATTGCCTAATTGGTTTCCAGTCAATAACAATGGCTTCGATTCATCATCTCTTTTATTGAGTTTGTGTTCTAACTATTGTTTGTAAAGAAATCAAAGTTAAAAGAACTACTCTTCTTTTATTGCTTAAGAAACTCTCTTAAAACTTAAGCTCTCAATGATCTCTCTTACAATCTCATAAGAAATACCACAAACCTAGTATCTCCTTATATAACAAAGAGAAAGGAAAAACCAACTCCTAACAACTTTTAGGAAGACTCACATAATTAGACAACTCCTAATTATAAATGTATATTTAGCTTAACTCCTAAACATACTTTCCTTTTCTTTGACTTCAAGCTTAATGTCAACATTCTCCCTCCTAAGCTTGAAGTCATCTTCAAGCCAACTCCTTCATTCCAATGAGATCTCTCATCTCCTTGAATTTAATCCTTCCAAGAGCCTTTGTTAACACGTCTGCCTTTTGTTCGTTCTCAGGTACATGCTTGACTTCTATTTGACCATTCTCAACACATTCTCTTATGAAATGGTATCTCTTGTGTATGTGTTTGCTTTCACCGTGGAAAACCGGATTCTTTGTAAGGGCAATTGCCGACTGATTGTCGATCATGATCACTGTCTTTTCACACGACAAACCGGTCACTTCTTCAAGCAACCCTTGTAGCCAAATTGCTTGTCTTGCATCTTTAGTCCCAGCCATAAACTCAGCTTCACAAGAAGATAAAGCCATTGTTTCTTGTTTCTGTGAACACCAAGTTATTGGACTATCATTGAGATAGAAGATATGTCCCGTCGTGCTCTTGCCATCGTCTGGATCAACACTAAAGCTACTATCACTGTAACCAATCAGTCTCGGAATCTTTGAATCCGATCGCTTGAATACCAGACCAAAATTAACCGTCCCTTTCAAATATCTTAGACATTGCTTTAATGCTGCTCCATGAGATGTCTTCGGATTCTGCATGTATTGGCTTAACACTCCAACGCCATAAGCTAAATCGGGTCTCGTGTGCAGCAAGTGTCGAAGACAACCAACATTCCTCCTGTAGCTCTTAGCATCAACATCTTTCTCATCAATTGATTTTGCTAACTTTAACCCAATTTCCATCGGTGTATGAGCTAGATTACACTCAGCCATACCTGCTTCTTTTAGAATCCGCTGAGCATACCGATTTTGTTTCAGCATAATTCCTTCATTAGTTTGACTAACTTCAATGCCGAGATAATAAGTTAGTCTTCCAAGATCAGACATCTCAAACTTCAATACCATCTCTTTCTTAAACTCGTAGATCACATTCATATTCGTTCCACATACAAACAAATCATCCACATAGACACCAATGATCAAGATCTCATGATTTACCTCCTTTCGATATACTAAAGGTTCCTTGTAGCACCGTTTGAACCTTAATTCCATGAGAATTCTATTCAACTTCTCATTCCATGCTCTTGGAGCTTGCTTCAAGCCATACAAAGCTTTGTTAAGCTTGTATACCTTCTCTTCATTCCCTTTCACTATAAAACCTTCTGGCTGCGTAACATAAACCGTTTCCTTTAATTCCCCATGCAAAAATGCTGTTTTCACATCTAAATGGTGGATTTCCCATCCGTTTGAGGCAGCAAGATTGATTAAGAGTCGAATTGTCTCAATACGAGCAACAGGCACAAAGACTTCATCAAAATCCACTCCATGCTTTTGAACATAACCTTTTGCCACAAGCCTGGCCTTATGTTTATTAATACTGCCATCCGAGTTCCTTTTTGGTTTGAACACCCACTTCAATCCAATCGGTTTTACTCCTTGAGGAAGATCCATGAGATTCCAAGTTAAATTCTTTTCAATCGATTTGATCTCATCTTCACACGCAAGCATCCAGTGTTCTGATTCCTTAGCTTCATCAAAGTATCTGGGTTCTTCGTTCAAAAACATGAGTAGCCGTTCTCCTTCTTCTTCAACGAGTAGTATATAGTTCTCCAAATACTTTGGCATCCGAGGTATGCGTTGAGATCGTCTTAAAACTGGAGAATCACCATCGTTACCACCTTCTTCTTCGCTGTCTTGAGAATCACTGATCTCTTCACCATTCTCCTCTGTTTCGATATTTTCAGAGCTTATGGGCTCTGTTTCTTCACTTTCATCACGGTGCTCTGTTTCTTCGTTACTTATATTTGAGATGCCATGATTCCCATATTCTCCTAATTCGATGGTAAAACTTCCAGTTTTGGCGTACTCGGAGCTTTGTTGTTTCCAATTCCATCCTTTTGTCTCGTCGAAAATAACATCCCGACTCACTATAATTTTTCGAGATTGTGGATCGAATAATCTGTATGCTTTCGATCCAGGTTCTATTCCCAAGTGTATCAGCTTTCGTGATCGATCATCAAGCTTCTTTAGATGGGGTGTGTCTACTTTTGCGAAACCAATACATCCAAAAACACGGAGGTGACCGATATTTGGTTTCTTTGATCGCAGGACTTTGTATGGAGTCTTCTCTTTCAGAGCTCTTATCGCAATTCTGTTCAAAAGGTATGTAGAGTGTCGTATAGCTTCTCCCCACAAGTAGTTAGGCACCGACATATGCTTTAAAATGCTTCGAGTCATCTCCAAGAGGGATCGATTTCTTCTCCCTACAACACCATTCTGTTGTGGTGTGTATGGAGCTGTGAGATGCCTTTTAATCCCTGAGTTATCACAGAAACCATTAAAATCTTGAGATACAAATTCTCCTCCTCGATCCGTTCTGAACGTCTGAATCTTTGCTCCTAATTCTTGCTCAATTAAGGCTTTAAAACTCTTGAATTTATCGAATGCTTCACTCTTCTCTTTGAGTAGAATTGACCACATATATCTTGAGTAATCGTCTATGAGCACGAAAATATAACGATTTCCGGCTGCTGTACTCAGAGTTATCAGACCACAGAGATCGCCATGGATGAGTTCAAGAGCTTTGTTAGCTCGAAACGTGGTTGCTTGAGGGAAGGTTTGTCGCGTTTGCTTTCCAAGTAGACAAGAATCACAGATCTTTTTCTCAAATTTGACTTGTGGAACTCCAACAACCATCGCCTTTTGCTGCATAGCCTTTATTGTTTCAATATTAGCGTGCCCCAGCCGTGTATGCCACAGGCTTGAATCATCCATCTGTGTTAACTTAAGAACCTCTGTTTTTCGAGTTTTCATGTTTACTTTGTATAAACGATTCTTTGACCTTGTCGTTTTAACAATTAGCTTTCCTTCTCGATCATGTACCGTCAATGAATCACCTTTCATATTCACTTCACATCCTGATTCAGTGGCCTGCCCAAGACTTATGATATTGCTTGTTAGGTCGGGAATCCAATACACATCACCCATGGTTCTTACTTTGGTATTCCAGTCTATGAACTCAATCATTCCTTTTCCTTTTATCTCAATCTTGGAGTCATCTCCAAATCGTACTCTCCCTGTAACGCATCGTTATCAAGATACCAGATATCCTCTTCTCCGGTATTTGCCTCATATTTGCTTGGTATGATCTTTTCTTCATTCAGATACACTACTTCATGTAGCATGAGTTGGTCTGCTACTTCAGTGTCATGGTTTTCATTCTCATGTGCTTCCTGCAATTTCAATAATCGATCGGGACAATTAGCAACAAAGTGTCCAACTTTATCGCAGCGCCAACAAACCACGTTCGATGCATCTTTTGTTTCAGAATTCTGCCACGAGTCTCTTGGTCCATTGTAGAGTCCTCGCCCTCTACCTCGATAGTTGAAACGTCCTCCTCATCCTCCACGTCCTCTGCTTCTATAATCTCCATCAAGATTTGGCTGTGATTCTTTGTTGGCTAACATCAGTTTACTCTGATCTTCTTTATCTTCTTCTTCCTCGGCAACTCGCTCCTCAAAAGCCTTTAAACGCCCTATTATATCCTCAAAGCTTGTTTTGTTTAAGTCCAGGAGTTGTTTAAGAGAAGCAACTATATGAATGTACTTCTTCCGGGGAAGGCACTTGAGAAATTTCTTTACTAATTTGGGTTCTTCAATCTCCTCTCCAAGTGCGGCTGTCTTTAAGGATATCTCCAATAATTTGCCAACAAGATCATCGATCTTTTCATCATCTTTCATCTTGAGCCGATCAAACTCAGACATTAATGCCTGCAATCGGGCCTCTCTGACTCTCTCTGCCTCGATGTGTCTCGCTTTTATAGCGTCCCATACTGCTTTTGCAGTGTCAAGATCTCCGACCTGCAGAATAAGGGTTTCAGGAATAGACTGAAACAATAACGCGATGGCCATATCATTCTTGTCATCATCGGTTTTGCCTGTTTCTATTACATCCCAAGCTTTATTTACTTTGAGAAGAATCTTCATTCTCATGGACCAGACGGTATAATTTGTTGAATTCAACATAGGACACTTTATTGAAGAGGAACTTCCTCCTTCCTTGATCTTTCCCATCGATGTTTCATCCTTGATCGCTGACGCTCCTTCTTTATCTTGTCTCGTCATTGATATCTCCTCTGCTTAACAAGGATCTCCTCTTCCTTTAAGCTCTGATACAAATTATTGTTTGTAAAGAAATCAAAGTTAAAAGAACTACTCTTCTTTTATTGCTTAAGAAACTCTCTCAAAACTTAAGCTCTCAATGATCTCTTTTACAATCTCATAAGAAATACCACAAACCTAGTATCTCCTTATATAACAAAGAGAAAGGAAAAACCAACTCCTAACAACTTTTAGGAAGACTCACATAATTAGACAACTCCTAATTATAAATGTATATTTAGCTTAACTCCTAAACATACTTTCCTTTTCTTTGACTTCAAGCTTAATGTCAACACTAACTTCAAAGTAAAGGCTTTATTTGTACTTCACTGGTTCTCTTTAATAGCAACTCCTTCGTGAATAGTGAATGAGGGTGTGATTTAATAGCAAGTCTTGCGTCAACTCTATGAATACCGTTCTTTTTTTATTAAAGTCATGTCTTGTCTCAGAAACTTCCAATAAAACATTGGTTCATTCAGTCCTCCTCTTAAGGTAACTTCACAGTTTTTTGTTTTTCTTTAATAGTAAATAAATAATGGCAATATTACTGACACTTTTCCTTGATACATAACTTATGCAAACACTTGTGAAGGGAGATATACTTTTCATGGGTTTGTTTTCCATAAAGCCCAAATCGCCCCTCACGTATTGGTTGAAGTGAAGTTCGGTTAACATCTGGTAAAATGATGTTTTAATCCTGACCATTCTTTCTGTTAGATTCAGTTTCGATCGTGTGGCTACGATTGGAACTGGTTTCTTGTCTTACAATAAATGTATTCCAGATCTTTACATAACCATTTTTAGCCTGTGGACTACATTTAAACTTTTACTGTTTGGTGGGTGATATTAGACATTAGTTAAGACATTAGCAATCAACAGTGTTTTGGTTTTAGGTTAAACAACTTCTTATAACTCATTTCTTTGGATAGTTGTTTCCTCTATTTTTTTTCTGCCTGTGTGGATGGACGACCACTGTTTTGTTTTTTCCGGTGACTTGCGTTGTGGTAAGGATGGATAGTGGGAATTTGTTGTAGACAAACAGAAGATGGCTAGGATTGTGCTTCTTTATGCGGGAATGACATTGTCTGACCTTTTGAGTCTCGTTGATGTTGAGTTTGGCACCATATCAGGTACACGTACTTCTCTAAGTTACTAGCCTGGTCAATTCAGTATAGCTGGGTCTGTAAATTGTACATCTCCTGTGATGTTGTCGACTGATAGGTCACTTGGTATTTTTATTAGTCAGCTGAGAAAGAACAAAGATTACAACTTGTTTGTCAGTTTTAGTTCATGTCCTAAAGAAATTGGTTCTAGTTCTGATGCTGGCTACAAAACCCCAGCAAAACTTGTAGGGAAGAATGCTTAGAGCATTGAAGTAGCTAAAACCCCTGACCACATTCATATGGTTGGTTCAAAGACTAATCCTGTTTCACCCACCTTTTTGGGAAACAATGCTGGTAGTGGTGGCTTATTCAACAAGATTACAGAGAGTTTTGATACACATTCAACGCCTCCTACTGTGCGTCGACCTGATTTGAAAGGTAAATATGTATCTTATACTGAAGAAGCAAGTTGCAAAACAAATGGCGGTGTGTCAGGAATTTGAACATCAGTTCCAAAATAAATAGCGTCACTTGTAGCTTAGGCGAAAATCTGCAAGCTAATGTTACGGGCATTTCTTCCGATGACGAAGACTTTTTGGCCCAGTTAGAGGAAGTCGAAAGTCGTATAAAGGAAAGAGGCAAGGTAATTGATGATGAAGGGGATGATGATTGGGTGGATAGTGCGGATGATGTGTTTGTACCTCCTCGTGGATACGATTTGCCTTTTTAGGATGGTTTCTTGGATGATAAGCTTGGGGGATCAAATGTTGTGGACATAATGCATCCTTCTAACAACACCATTGACAAGAGGTTTCTTCTACTATACCTGAGAGGAAGAAGGGTCAGTTTGGTGGCAGACCTGATCCGAATCAAAAGAACAAAGCATCCGCACAACATTCTAATGACACGGGCCCTTCCCATAATTCTAACTCTAATGGTGCTGGTGGATCATCAGGAAGTGGGAGAGATCGAACGAATGCAACAGGTTGAGACCCGCATAAACTTGCAGATATTGATGATAAAGAATTTGACATTCTTCCCCTTTTCGACGACACACTCTACGAGAGCATTCAAATACGAGACTTATATGTTGATGCAGATGCTGAAGAATTGTATGTGGGTAAGGTCTTTGGTAACAAGGTAGACTGTCAAATTGCATTGGCTATTTACGCTATAAAGCAGCAATTTCACTTCAAGCAATCCAATACGAAAAAAAAAATTTCGTTCTTAGTTGTGTTAACAACAACTGTGATTGGAGAACAACATGAGAGAAAAAAGCAATTGCAACTACCAGCTACGTAAGTTGCGTCTCACTCATACATGCTCCATTAATTCCAAGGATGGCTACAAGAAAACAGTTACCTCTCGTATCATCGCTTCAGTTTGCAAGTCCAAATTTTGAGACACCACAAACTGCCCTAAACCATTGGATCTTCAACAACTTGTTCTCGAAGATCTAGGCGTCTCACCGTCTTACATATAATGTTGGAGAGCAAAGGAGAAAGCAATTGTCGATATGAGAGGCACTGAAAAAGATTCTTACTTGAAATTACCGTCATATCTTTGCAGGTTGAAGCTTGCAAACCCCAGGACCAGCACCGCCTTAGAAACAGAGAAAGATGAGGACGATATGGATAGATTCTTGTACTGCTTCCTTGCATTTGGAGCATCTATAAAAGGATTCAAGAAGATGAGGCGCATGATTATCTTGGATGGCACTCACTTGTTTAGTAAATTCAAGGATGTGTTACTTACAGCGAGCAGACATGATTCCAATTATCAAGTGTATCCTCTAGCTTTTGGGGTTATTGACAACAATGCTTGGACTTTGTTTTTATCCAAGCTAGAAAGGAAAATAGCTGACAACCATTCTCTAACACTTATCTCGGATTGGCATCCATGCATTCTTAAGGCAGTGAGCACATTGTATCCGAAGTCTCACCATGGAGCTTGCCTTGTCCATTTGCAGCGCAACATCAATTCCAAGTTCAAGAAGCCTGGCCTCGCAGAACTTGTCGGTAGAGCTGCTTGCTTTTACCGTGTTGGTCTTTTAAAAAAACTATACGATGAAGTGTGGGCAGATAGGACTTGTGCACAATGGTTGGAAAAGGTGCCGCGACATGGTCTCGGGCCTATTTCCCAGGGAATAGTTATAACTTAATGACTATTAACATTGCAGACACATTGAACAACGTTCTGTTCATGGGGAGAGGCTGTCCTATCACTGAGTTGCTCATGTTCATTCGGTCAATGATGTCCCAAAGGTTTAATGCTAGGCAGAAGAAGTCAGGAAGACGCACTGCCTTAGTCCTAGCCGAGGTAGATTTGCAGATGGTTGAGACCATGAAACACGTGAAAGCGTCAAAAGTTACTAGTAACTCTGACTGGGTAGTTAAAATTGTTGGCAGATTCAATGATCGCAATCTTGTTGACCTTGCAGAAAAAAAATGTACATGCAGGGTTTATGACAGGCTCAGTACCCCCTGTTGGCACGCATTTATTGTTGCCGACAACAAAGATGTTGCGTACGGCACATTGCCACAGGATTGATACAGAACTGCAACATGGGTGTACCTTTACCAAGGTCACATTCTTCCTGAAGTTGTCCTGCAAGATAAGGAACCTAATGCGGAAGATGATGAGCTCATTCTTGGCTCACCATTCACCCGTCGTCCATCTAGTAGGCCTCCAAGCAAGAGGAAGCCATCAACTGGTGACTTTCCAGTAAGCTTTTCTACCTTCCTACTTATGTTTAATTCGCAATTTTTGTATGTGCCATTGCCTAACCTATCTACTATTATCCATTTGCAGCAGCCAAAAGAGCCCAAGATTTCAACCAACCGGTGTTCCAGGTGCAACAAAACTAGACATAACTAGGCAATGTGTATGAATCCCCTCTATTAAGCATGGAAGTACTAATTCCATCTTTTGCTTTAACCAGCCTTTTATTTTCCTCAACTTTTGGTGACTTGTGGGAGCGAATGGTTTTTGTTTCTCTATTTTGCTAATTCTACACCTTAGTCACCTTTCTTAACTATTTGCAAAGCATTGATGTACTCTTACATCTATGCAAAGTTCATGTAAGGATAATTATCAAGAAAATTATACCTATCTATATGTTTTTTTGGTGTGTAAGGATACAGTACAATCCTATTTCTGGTTACTTCCCTATTGATTATCTATTTGCAGTTTCCGCATCTTGTCCGTTTGCAGTTTCCGCATTTTGTCTTGAGCTTCAAGCAATGCTTTTTTTGTCCACCCTGGTGATGGAAAAGGGTCTACCCACTTGAAGAAATCGCAGCATCTTTTGAACCGAGCATTTATCATCGAACATTTATAGTACTTTCTGCATGGGTTTGCGTCTGACCATGACGTGAGCACCTCCGGTACACTGCCGCAGTAGCATGTCGGAGCACCTATGTGCTCTGCTCCTCATGAGTTAAACGATATCGACATATCATACTATTGTCCCGGAATTAACCATCACCAGTTCCCCTTACATAAATCTAATTAGCTTTTTAAATGATTTTATTTTGGGAGCACTGAATTCTCCGAGAAACAAAGGCTAAGGATTTAACAAACAATTTACGGGTGGGGTATCATATACGTGGACGTATATGGACCTTCCATATTTATTAATAAAATCTTATTATATAAAAGAAAAGCCGGTCGACGAGAGCGAGACACATAAGCAAAATTGTAACTCGTGAGATTGTGACATGTGTCTAATATTGATCGAGATGATGACATATGTTAAATATTAAAATTAGTTAAGAAAGAATAAAAATAAAAATGGAAAAGTAACAAAAAAAAAAAAAAATTAGGTCACTACGCAATTAGTAAAAAGTAAAATTTCTAATAGTCTTAACTAACTAAAATAATAATAAAAAAAAATATTCTAATATAGTCTTAACTAATGAGGCAAAATAAAATTTATAATAGAGAAAAATAAGAAAGAATTAAAAAAAAGTGGAAAAGTAACAAAATATAAATTAGGTAACTAAGCAGTTAGTAAAAAGTAAAATTTTTAATAGTTTTAACTAATTAAAATAACAAAAACAAAATTCTAATATAGTCTTAACTAATGAGGGAAAATGAACCTTTATAATAGTGAAAACTAACTAAAAAATCTATGGAAACAATTTAGAGAATATTAAGTTTTTGATCTAAAAAAAAATTGTATAAAATGAAAATATACAAAAGAATAACTTTATATTTACCATTAAAATAATATATAGGTATTATGAAATTATTAATATGAAATTTATTATATTTTAATTTAATTCTACATTATTTGAACTGTTACACGATTTTTCCCAAAACTAATTATATTGATTCTGGATGAGAATATAATATGTGATTAAGAATATAAAATAAACTATGCCTACATATATTTTAGGATCCGTTGTGATGAATTAGAATATGAAAATGAGGATAAAAATTGATATCTAATGATTTGAGATCCTCAAATAAATAATTTTTACTCCATTACTAAACAAATATTGGTAGTTAGCGGGATGGTGAATAAACTGGTATACTGCATGCTGATCTTTATTAGTAACGATGATAGATGTTTTGCTTTTAATTTTTATGTTAATTACTACTTTTATATAAATCTCACAAATTTATAGGGTTCGTAGAGAATCAATAACGAGAAAAAGAGAATGAAGAAGACGTTATGTCACTTAAGTTTTCAATGAAGGAAGAAGCGACTCTGTCACTTTAAACTTTGCAAAATAAATACTTTTACTTTTCTAATATATTTACACAAAATTATTTAAATAAATGTAAAATGGTATAATCTTTGAAGATTTGCGTATGAAAAGCTAATAATTTTATCCAAAGTCAAAAGATTTTTAGATTTAAAATAAATGGGTAGACAAATATTAGTGGTATACGGGATGGTGTACAAATTGGTATACGGGGTGTTAATCTTTATTATTATCGATGATTGATGTCTTGCTTTTTTACTTTTAGTTTGTTAATAAATTTTAATAAGATCTCACAAATTTATAAGGTTCATAGAGAATCAATAAAGAGGAAGAGAAAATGAAGAAGACGTTACGTCATTTAGGTTTTTCGTGAAGGAAAAAGACGTTCTGTCACTTTAAACTTTGCAAAATTACATATTTTCGCCTTTTTAATATATTTACAGAAAATTCTTTAAATAAATGTAATAATCTAAAACTAATTAGCAAAAAGAGAATTTTTTTTTAATAGTACAAACTACTTAGAAAATAAAAAGGATATAAACCGTAAAAAAATAGAGAGAATATAAATATTAATTAAGAAAAATAAAAATAAAAATGATATGATAAATATAATAAGATATGGTTTGTTATAATTAACTTATATAATTAGATTTGATTTGAACTGCTTATATTGGATGATTTCAATTGAGACACGATAATTAAAATATAAATTGATATTTCATTATTTAATACCGTGCATAAATAGTATTTCAAAATTATTCAAAGAAAATTACAAACATTTAGTTTTGGATAATTAGAAAATTATTAATAATTTTTTGTGTTTTTATCCGCGTATTTACGCGGACCTTATTCTAGTATGAGATGAGTTAACAGCCTTTCTAATGGTTGGATGTGATGTGGCACATGGATTAGACAACTCAGTGCTCTCTTTCCCTTTACTTTAATCGTTTTTAAATTTTCCAATCAACTGCAAAAACTTATCAAAACTCTAACTTGTGGATTTTTTCTACAAATATACTGCATCTTGTAAACCCACTCGTTGGACGGTGTGGACACGTGGTCATGGACACGCATGTGTTAGGATACCAACATGATATATAGCTAAAATGTTGACTAAGACTATTATGGTCAAGGTCAAACAAAAATAGTACATTAATAAAAGATCTTAACATAATGTTAATACATAATTAAGCATAAAAATTCTACAACATATATGAAACATGATCACATAAGTAGTACAAATAATAATTTTTGCAATGCACTTTAATTATGAAGTGGTGATCTAGGTAGCACTGTGGCGGACTTATCGTCTCACACGTAGGGAACTGAAAAACGTGAATATGTACCCATATAGTTCGGATTAAAGGATGCAATAATTCGTATGAACTCATCTCTCATTTGCCGCATTTCTTCCAAACCATTTGCAACATACACCTCAAAAAACCACTCTAGGTGCTGCTAGCTTGTCTTCCCTATAGCATACACAAAAAACTCCCAGCACCAATTGTGACGCTTCATCCAAAGGTATATTCGTTTTGAGCAGATTAACACCACCAACAAAGTCCCTCTCTTTCGTCGCAAGCCGCACGGCCTCGTAGAATATAGCAATCTCATTTCCAGTGGCAAGACATTTCTTGAAGTAGGTGTGGGCTTGCCCACCATGGAAAATATATGATGGATCAGAACACAGTGGGTATATCTCGGTACATTGGAGTACATCCTTAGCATACAGCTTGTCTCTACCATGCTTTCTCGCAAGAAGAAAAGGTCGGACATTAATGCAGGAACGAGACGCAACTTTGCGAACAATCACACAAAGTATGTCAAAAGGAAGTTTCGGCAAAACCATCCTTTTTTTTTGTAAACTGGTTTGTTCTAAAGGGGACCAACGTATTTGTACTAGTAGACCAACCCTTTTTACTAACTCCCCTATTCCTGATTTTTTTTCCACAAGAGTAAATATTATTAATGACAAGTCAGCTGGAGGTTGAATTCTTACTTACAACATATTATGAGAAGTTAGTTGGTGGTTGAGCTCACGGTTGTCATATTCAACAAATAACCATAATTTTGCGTCCACCTTATACCATCCACATAAACAAGCTTCAGAATTATACTTCACACAAATGTGTCGGGGATACTTAGGCACTCAAATTGGGCCCCACAAACATTATAGTCTATAGAAGTCTTTGTTGTTTTATTGCACTTATCCCTCCACCTAATTTACTGTCCACAATTAACTACATACACCGATATTATAGC
Organism: Draba incana; assembly: GCA_963576765.1. Lineage (NCBI taxonomy): Eukaryota > Viridiplantae > Streptophyta > Magnoliopsida > Brassicales > Brassicaceae > Draba > Draba incana. Next base: position 26,943,413 of record OY755215.1, read on the forward strand.
TCACATTTCAGAATTCAAAATAAAATTCTTCCCATTAACACCCCTACACAGCAGACAATTGAGCAGTATCCCATGGCTTTTAGGCTCATGGCCATGTTATTATGGATACAAAGCTTTGTCATATATAGACCCCTATATATATCAATATTTTTGCAACTTATTCTTTAAATTCTAATTGTTTACCTAAGTACAAGTCATCGTACGATTGTCAACTAAATCCCCATCCCCAGAACCATGTGTGCATACCCTCTGATCCATCATTTTATATCCACATACCATACAAACGAATGCTACAAAAATGGACACAATCTTATGGATACGAAGCTCCGTAAATTTGTCTTGTTTGATCACCATACAAACACATGCTCAATTATGGACACATTTTTCTAAATACCGAGTTGGATTATAGCCATACAATCACCATACAAAATTACAAAAGCAGAGCAATTCTTAATTGTCTACCTGAACATACCATCAGGTTAAGGTAGCATTCATTTACAAAAACAATAAGTGATTTTATCTAACAACAACCCAATACGCATGATATATCATGGTTTTTACCCAGTTTTTATACCATGATATATGTCCGTTTTATAGAGTCTTTTGGTGTTTTCGAGTCTTTTGTGTTTTATATTAGGTACAAAGGCATTTTGGACTCAATTGGTGTTTACTGGAGCTTAATAGAGCATTGCGGAGCAAGTTGTCAAAGGTGCAAGTTCGGATTGAAGAAATGCAGATCCCGTCGAGCGACATGGTGTCATCTGTCGCTCGACACGACTAATTTCTGACGAACCAGATTTCTATTTCAGAAGATTTCCGTTTTGTTCCAGAAGGCCCAGAAGTTTGCAATTGGACCCATAACCGTCCTTGTACTTTATAAATACGTTTTTAGGCCATTGTTTAGCATTCATGCTTTAGTTCATGCTTTAATTCATGCTTTAATTCATGCTTTAATTCATGCTTTGTTTTATGCTTTGTTTTATTGAATACTTAGAGATTTCCTTGAATAAAATTATGTTTTTTTCATTCGATATGTCTGAGTAATTCTCCTGTTAGGTTTAGGGTTTTTGGAAGTGTTTGATGAGTTGCTGATCTGATCTGTTTATTAGGATAAAATCATTAGAAGTTCTTCATCTTAACTTGTTCTTATTGCTGATTCTTGATTAGCTACCTTGAATCTAATCTAGGGTTTATTAATAGAAATGACAGTTTGATTGATAATCCTGAACTAGTTTTTGATGAGCAGAATTCCTATTCGCAAAGGGATTTGTCCTAGGATACTGTGAACAATTGTGCCCGATCTTTAATGCTTGTTTAGGTTGTTAGAATTCGCAACGACAGTTGGTTTTCTAGGATTTAGACATAGAAAATATTCGCAGCGACAGCTGGTTGTTTTACTTTCGTGTGCATGTTCATGAACTGTTCTTAATATTCCTAATATCTGATTTATCTGCAATCTCTGATTCACTGTAGAATTCCCTGTGCCTAGCTCTTTCTTTAATTGATCTACAACCCGTTTGTTTTGCTTTGATTAACTTGCTTTTACATTCTTCTCACCTAGTTTAATCTGAATCTGAAATCTATTGTGTTTTCCTTGACTCCATGTGGATCGATAACCCTAAGTACTGCAATTGACCTCTTAATTTGAGAGAGTCTAGCTCTAGGGAAATTTGAGCTTATCAAATTTTGGCGCCGTTGCCGGAGACTCAATAGGCCATTAGATTTTATTACTAGGATTTTGTCTAGGTCTTTTTATTTCTTGTTTTTATTTTTGTTTTTGTTTTTGTTTTTCTTTCTTTGTTTTGCGTTTCAGGTACATGCGAAATCGCAATACCAGGAGCAGCAAGGACAAAGAGCTTTTGGAACTGGAACTTGAGGATCTAGCACGCTTGGAATGAACCAACAGAAAAGCGACGAAAGAAGCTAAGAAGATGGTTAAACAAATAATGTTGTTCCAGAGAGATGATGGTTTCTTCGACAGAGAAGGAAACCGGTATAATGAGGATGGACAGAGACTGGACGAAGTCGGAAACGTGATTGTTGATGAGGCTAAACAGCAGCGAGCTCGCAAGGAAGAAGAAGCAGATTGTGTTCGTGAGGAACAGATTCCTGTCGAGCGACACAGAGAGGACGTCGCTTGACACGAACAAAATCTTCGTATCGCTCGACGTGATGAGGAGATTGCTTGAAGCGATCTAGAGCTTGGTGTCAAGCGACAGGATGCTGATGTCGCTCGATACGCTGTCCAGAATCGCACTTTGGCTGATTTTAATCGACCGGAACAGTTCTACGCTAACCGAGCCGCGATTCGACCCCCTGCCTTCCAGCGCAATGACTTCGAGCTCAAGCCAGCATACTTCTCCTTAGTTGCTCAAGATCCATTCTGCGGTTTACCTCATGAGAACCCCATGGATCATATAGAACGATTCGAAGATTTGGCATCTGCTATCAAAGCCAATGGAGTCTCAGAGGATTATCTTTTCTGCAAGCTTTTCCCATACTCTCTACATGGGGAAGCTAAGTATTGGCTAAGGACGCTTCCACCAGGCTCTCTCACTAACTGGATGGATACAAAGAATGCTTTCCTAAGCAATTTCTTTGACGATGCGAAGACAGAGGATCTAAGATTGAAGATCGCGACTTTCAAGCAGGGTGATCAGGAAGCATTTAAGGCTGCGTGGTACAGGTTCAAGAGCTATCAGAGGGACTGTCCCCACCACGGTTTCAACGAGGTCAAACTGCTCAACATCTTCTACAGAGGGATTGCGCTACAATATTCTGTGTCTCTGGATGCTGCGAGTAGTGGGAATTTCAACACAAATTCTCCAGGGACTGCCACCCAGCTCATTGAGAATCTTGCTAACAGTACCAGTGCCAAGAATTTGGATTTTAAAAGGAGCAAGTCTGGATATAGCATCAGTGGAAACCAGCTATCAGAGGTAACAAAGAAGCTGGATACTATGACAAGTCTTTTAGCTGGGAAGAAGACAGTTCACTTTGCGCAAGACGTTGAACCTGCAGTTGAAGATGTGAACTATCTTCACCAGACTGGATTTCAGAAGCCTTTCCAGAACAGTAACTATAGGCGAGACTATGGGTCATCCTCTTATCAGAAGCCTCCTCCTCCGTCTGAGAACAGCAGATTGGAATCTTTGATGGAACGTCTTCTAGAGGGACAACAGAAGTTGGCTGTGGAGTGGAATGGGAAGTTTGATTCGCTATACACTGATTTAAATGGCAAGATCGAAGCTCTCGGTACTCATGTCAGGAAGCTCGACGTCCAAGTAGCTCAAACTGTAGAAACTGTCAGGAGACAAGAGGGATTTCTTCCAGCAAAGACTGATAGGAATCCCAAAGGAGATTGCAATGCCGTTCTGATAGCAGAGGAGGATTACTTCGGTGAATTTGATGCGATTTTTGGAGCAGCAGAGCCTGTGTCGATCGACACAGATCATGTGTGTCGATCGACACAAGAAGAAATTGCTATATCCGAGATTGAAGCCTTGATGTCAAGCGACAAAGAGAGGAGCGTCGCTCGACACGAAGAAATTAGAAGCGTCAATCGACGCCAAAACAGCGTCGCTCGACACGAAGAAATCAGAAGCGTCAATCGACGCCAAAACAGCGTCGCTCGACACGTAACCCAGGCTGACATTGTTAATCCGAAAGCTTCTCCGATCGTCGAGGAATCCGTCCACAAGCCAAAGCTACCCTTTCCTAGAGCTAGGAAGTCCAAACAAGAGGTCGAAGAAGCTATTTGCAAGGAGATGCTTGAGAAAATTATGATTGAGATGCCTTTTGTGGATGCCATCAAGCTTTCTCCTGTGATTGGACGTTATATCAAGCGGATGGTTGCAAATGGAATCAGTCCAGAGGAAGGTGCACTGCTGACCAGAGATCTTCAAGCGATTCTCCTGAACACAGCTCCAGTCTCCAAGAAGAAGAAGAAGGAGATAGTGGTTTCTGCTGAAGTTAGTGCGATTATCCAGAGCAAGATTCCAGTGAAAGTCCCTGATCCAGGAAGCTTTGTGCTCGATTGTTCTATCTCTGATGAAAGCTTTCCCCACTCTCTCTGTGATTCAGGTTCTGGGATCAACATTATGCCTCTTTCCACTGCTACAAGGCTAAGGATGACAAACTTTAAGAAGACAAGGATGTCTCTAATCCTGGCAGATCGCTCCAAGAGATTTCCAAAAGGTATTCTAGAGGATGTGCCAATCAGAGTCCAGGAATGCGTAATTCCAACAGACTTTGTCGTTTTGGAATACGATGAAGAACCTCAGGATCCTATGCTACTGGGAAGATCATTTTTAGCCACGGCTGGAGCTAACATGGATATGAGGAAGGGGACGATCAAGCTTGACCTTGGTGATATTGTCATGGAATTTGACATGGACAAGACAAGGAGAAGATCCACCATTGATGGTCAAGCGTTCTCTGTATATACTTCACTAGAAGATGAGCCAGTCAAGGAGTCTTCAAAGGATATCTCTCCCACTATAGTCAAAGAGCCAAGGTATGATTCTCTTGCACTTAATTCTTCACCTCCTGTTTTAATCAAGGATTTAAATTGTGAAAAGCCTGTTACGCGCTTACGCAAGCATCGCGTTTCTCGAGAGCTTGGTTTTTCTAATGAACTTGCAGGAAGAAAGAAAGAGGAGGTGAAACAAAAGAGAAATTCAAAGCCTTTCGCGCAAATGAGGATCATCATTCCCCAAGAGCTTAAAGACCAAGAAGAAGCAGTTCTTCAGGAGATGATGGGGAGAACGATGAGACTTTTCCCTAAGACTGTTTCTGATAAGTCTGGGGGAGATGCAAAGAAGGATCAATACAAGCGAGCTGCTGCTAGTATCATTCAGGATAAAGGAAGTCCAATACTTCCTAAAGATCCACCATAGTCCGAAGTTCCAAAACGGTCAAGCTAATGAGTGAAAACAAGCGCTTAGTGGGAGGCAACCCACTTGGGAGTTTTATATTTACGGTTTATTTTATGACATTCTTTTTCAATTTTACGTTTTGGTTTTGATTTTCAGGTTTTAAAATGTTGAATTGAAAGTGAGATTGCACATCAGAACTCTGTGTCGAGCGACGAAGGATTCAATGTCGCTCGACACGAGGAAAATCGAGGTCAGATCGACGCGACAGATTCATAAGTGTCGATCGACACAGAGGTCGTGTCGCTCGACACGACCCCCAGGTACGAAATCTCACTTGATTTTTCATTCATTTCGCTTCCTGTTTATCTTGTTTCGCCAATCTTAGGCTTAATAACACTGGGGATAGTGTCGTTTAAGTCTGGGAGAGGCAGTTGCTAACACCTGTGTTTTATTTTGAGCTTTTTAAGTCAGTTTTTACAATTTTTAGAGTCAAAACCTCCTTTAGACTTGCTTTGAACAACACTCAAGGACCATTTCCAATGCATGATAGCTGGTTTTACAAGGTGGGTAACTGGAAGTGGATCGGTTTAACGGAGCGAGTTCAGATTTCTGGAGAATGCCAGAAAGGATGTCAAAGACCCCGACCCTAATGAATTTCTAATTTCTTGTCAAGGGCGTTGGTAATCGCAAGACTTGATTCAGCTTCCAACACTTGAAAGCGAGGAAGGACCGCTCTTGAAACTTCTTCCCGAATGACGAGTATAACTGTCCTAGATCGAAAAAAAAAAGAAAGCCTCATGACCCTGTCTCCACAAGAACACCAGTAATGAGAGCTGATCTAGTGATCATAGAGATGCCAAGGAAATAAAAAAAATCAAGCAGAAAAGTGCAAGCCTCAATTCAGAAAAGCCAGAATAAAATGTAGAGAAACAACAAATGGTAAAGGACCATCTGCGAAGGTACCCGCCATCACAATGGCAAAAGGCAATGCATCTCTATGAAAATCCTTAATTGGATACAGTTTCAGAGGGAAGAGAGAGGGTGAAACGCAGGAAAGTGTTAAAGGAAGTGAAAGAATCTAGAAGGTCCAGCGATCGATATTCCCTCGATGAGACTGCACTTAATTAAACTAAAGGGGTCTGCGACTGAAAATCTGAGATTCTCTAAGGAGTTTGGATTCAACCTAGAGGACTGCTAAGCTTCTAGGGAAACATCGAAGTATCACCGGATGACTTTGCAAAGGTATGTGGTTCCTAAAGGAGTGAGTACACTGTTTGCTTAGGGACAAGCAAAAGGTTAAGTCTGGGGGAGTTGATATATCATGGTTTTTACCCAGTTTTTATACCATGATATATGTCCGTTTTATAGAGTCTTTTGGTGTTTTAGAGTCTTTTGTGTTTTATATTAGGTACAAAGGCGTTTTGGACTCAATTGGTGTTTACTGGAGCTTAATGGAGCATTGCGGAGCAAGCTGTCAAAGGAGCAAGTTCGGATTGAAGAAATGCAGATCCCGTCGAGCGACATGGTGTCATCTGTCGATCGACACGAGTATTTTACAAGCGTCGAGCGACACACTTATCACGTCGCTCGACACGACTAATTTCAGACGAACCAGATTTCAATTTCAGAAGATTTCTGTTTTGTTCCAGAAGGCCCAGATGTTTGCAATGGGGCCCATAAACGTCCTTGTACTTTATAAATATGTTTTTAGGCCATTGTTTAGCATTCATGCTTTAGTTCATGCTTTAATTCATGCTTTAATTCATGCTTTAATTCATGCTTTGTTTTATGCTTTGTTTTATTGAATACTTAGAGATTTCCTTGAATAAAATTATGTTTTTTTCATTCGATATGTCTGAGTAATTCTCCTGTTAGGTTTAGGGTTTTTGGAAGTGTTTGATGAGTTGCTGATCTGATCTGTTTATTAGGATAAAATCATTAGAAGTTCTTCATCTTAACTTGTTCTTATTGCTGATTCTTGATTAGCTACCTTGAATCTAATCTAGGGTTTATTAATAGAAATGACAGTTTGATTGATAATCCTGAACTAGTTTTTGATGAGCAGAATTCCTATTCGCAAAGGGATTTGTCCTAGGATTCTGTGAACAATTGTGCCTGATCTTTAATGCTTGTTTAGGTTGTTAGAATTCGCAACGACAGTTGGTTTTCTAGGATATAGACATAGAAAATATTCGCAGCGACAGCTGGTTGTTTTACTTTCGTGTGCATGTTCATGAACTGTTCTTAATATTCCTAATATCTGATTTATCTGCAATCTCTGATTCACTATAGAATTCCCTGTGCCTAGCTCTTTCTTTAATTGATCTACAACCCGTTTGTTTTGCTTTGATTTACTTGCTTTTACATTCTTCTCACCTAGTTTAATCTGAATCTGAAATCTATTGTGTTTTCCTTGACTCCCTGTGGATCGATAACCCTAAGTACTGCAATTGACCTCTTAATTTGAGAGAGTCTAGCTCTAGGGAAATTTGAGCTTATCAATGTAGGAATTCATTCAGGATTTCCAGATTAATCTCTATTAATCAACCTATGTGCAATTCCTTTTCCTAGGATCTAGGGTTTGTAAACAACAATCTATAAGAACAGATCTCGAATATACCTGGAGTTTTGCAGCAGAATTGATTCAGGAATTCGATATTATCAGCACGTCAATCGCTGTGCCTCTGCAGTTGATCCACACGCACACGAAACAGGAATCCGCCGGGATGCTAGTACCGGGAGATCGGATCTTTCAGGGATTCGGTGGCTGTGAATTAGGGTTTTCTCGAAAATTCTTACTTCTGGTCGTGACCTATAAATCCTATTTATAGGCCCTGGAGAAAACCCTATTGATCCTGAACCGATTCAGAATCAATTAAGTCGATAAACCAAAATCCCTATTTCGGTTAAATGGCCGTGTCGATCGACACAGCCTATTTGTGTCGATCGACGCACCCTTTAAAACGTGATTCTCAAGTGTATCAAATACACTTGTCGTTCGACACAATAAGATCGTGTCGATCGACACATACTTTAAAATCACATTATTTGAATCATTACTTTAATGATTATTCCCTTATAAAGTATTTCCTGTTTGCTTAGGTGTGTGACCCTGTAGGATCATATAATACTAGCAATGAGTTCATAACTCATAGATCATCATTGGTTTCTAGCAAAACATTATGACCACCTAGTATCATATGAATGTCTAATCTCGACAGTACGACTATCACTAGAGTGAATACAAGTCTGATTTCAGGACATTCCCAACAATCTCCCACTTGTACTGGAATCATCTATTCCTTAATCCCTTTGTCGCTATATCTCGATCTGGCATAAGGCAAGAACATGTCATCCTCATTCAACCAAAATCATATTCATCGAACTCCGATTTATACTAACAAGACAAACAGCTGACGTTCAGCTCGTTTGAGTGCGGCCACACATTTCTTAGTATCAAATCTTCGATGGGCCCTGAGATATTTATCTCCTGCTATACAGGAGGGACAAATCCCATCTTGTTCCATCCCTCTGTTCCTCCACACACTTCATGATACGCCCAATCAATGCCTTTATAGTCACCTGTTACGGATAACGTTTGACAAAGTCAAAGCGGACCAGTTCATATGTAAGAAATCATGATGAACTCAGGTCTAAGGACTATACTCTATAGTCGTAATGAGAATCTCTTATGACACTTGTATAGCTATCCTGTAGAGTTCTCATTAGCGGGTTGTTGGGGTCGGTTTTCACCCGCTCGACGTTAAACGGTCAAAGTCAAATATACGCCAAGGTCCTCTTGCGGATAGAAGCAAAGCAAGTGACCATAGAGTAAAATGAAGCAAGAGGGTTATGGACTTAGCAAGAACTGATCACGGGCTCGGCATGTTGAAGGACCGACTTTGGCTCTGGCATGTCAAGGAGCCGACCATAGGCTCGGTTCGCCGAGGACCGACCATAGGCTTGGTTCGCCAAGGTCCGACCGTGGCGTCGTCACGTCAAGGGACCGACCATAGGCTCGGTTCGCCAAGGTCCGACCGTGGCGTCGGCACGTCAAGGGGCCGACCGTAGGCTCGGCACGCCAAGACCGACCGTGGCTTCGGCGTCCCCGGGAACCGACCAAGGGTTCGGCGTGGACGGACGGCCGAGTATGGACTCGGTTCGGCGATACCTCGACGGGCCGATCCTACCTTCGGTCCGATGGAACCTTCGGCCCAGTTACATGAAGATGGTCTGAAGGCAGAAACATTACGGCCCGGATGCGAAGCCCATTTTAACGTGACCGACCTCGACGAGGCAAACCCACAAGGACTTAGGAAACAAGGCCGACTTAGACATAGTATAAATAGGCTTCTTTGTACACCCTAAAGGGGATCCGCAATTTCAATACGAGAACTTGTACTCAAAGCTTTTCTGAGCAATAAACAATCTCTTTACATCTTTCTTGGCCCTAGCTTACCATAGAAATCTGACAAGCTTCCCTCGAACTCTTACAAATTCTAGTTGTGTTGGTTTCGACCCCCACAATTTGGCGCCGACTAAGGGGAATAACTGCAGATTTCTGACACTCAAGAGTTAAGGTTTTCATCACACGATCACGATGTCAAGCAACACCATGAGCAACGAAGGATCTTCGTCTCACCAGCACGATGAAGACAGAAGCAACTCCACGGAGAACACGGTGCCTCCCGCTCCTATCGCCGCAATTGACCTCACACAGATCAAGCGGATGCTTGAGACTCTGGTGAAGAAGACTGACGATACGGCCAGCGAGCTGCAATCGCTCAAGAAGAGAAAGCGCAAAAGGTCCCGTGTCCGTCCGACGCGCCTCAGGTTCAATACACCGCGAGCTACTCAGAGGGGTCAACACGAGGAGCTGCCACCTCGGACCGACCGCCCGGATCCGGAGGATCTGCCTCCACCACCACCTCGTCGGGATTTCGATCCGACTCCTGAGCGTGTGATCGAGGAGTCAGACGAAGATCACCCCCCTCGGAGGCAAGTTCGAACCGATACAGCTACTGGCGACGCTGAGGCTGGGGAAGAAGTGGCCCAGACTGCAGCAGGTTACTACAGAAGGGAGCAGGAGCGCAGAACTCCTCGAGGCTCCCGTGACGAAGAGGTCGCCGCCCTGAAGGCCCAGCTGGATCATGTCGTCTTAGATCTGAGGACGACTAAACTGCAGATGTATCGGAGCACCGAAAAGGCTCCCGGGGTCGCTTACGTGTTGGAGAAGGCACGGAACACCCCCTTCGCAGATAACATTTCAGGGGCTAGGATTTCTGACCCGGGAAGGATTAGGCTTCCGACTTACGAAGGGACCTCCGATCCCGCTGATCATCTGATGGAGTTTGAGGTGGCCCTAGGAAGGGCGAATTTCAGAGATTCCGAGAAGGACATCGGATATTGCAAGCTATTCGTGGAAAGCTTGAAGGGACCTGCCCTCCAATGGTTTTACAAGCTGGAGAAGAATTCTATCCACACCTTCCAGCAGCTCTCCGAGATGTTCGTCCAACACTATAACATCTTCGCTGAACGGAAGATCTACGATGCGGACCTGTGGACCAACAAGCAAGCAGAAGGTGAAAGCTTGCGGTCTTTTATGACAAGGTTCAAGAACACCTTGTCTAAGGTGGATGGAATCAGTAGCACATCCGCACTGGAAGCGTTGAGGGGTGCAGTGAGATGTCCATCCCCGTTTTGGCAAGAGCTCACCATCAATCCTCCAACTACGATTCAGGACGCCCTTCACCGTGCAGCTGATTTTGCCCGAAGCGAAGAAGAGCTTCGCGCCAAGAGGGGTGGTAAAGCGAAGCAGATAGGCGAACCTTCCCAGGTTCTGACCCCAGCTGCTTCTAAAAGAAGTAATCCCGCCTTCGTTCAGTTTGAAGGGGGAGCAGGCGGAGCTCACAATTACCAGATCGATTCACCTGGCTACGGCAGAGGTCGAGGCCGTGGTCGGGGACGTGGCAGAGGAAATCTCACTTGGGTAAGAGACCCGAAGGAGTATGATGAGAAGTTGTATTGTGATTTTCACAAAGCAACTGGGCACTCCACCGCGAGGTGCCGAGAGTTGGGTCGACAGCTAGCTGCTAGGCTGGCCGAAGGCACCCTCAAGGGTAACATCAGTCTGTCGGACTTCAAGCCAGAGGAGAAGTTTCAAGATGCTACTGAGCTCCAGACTGAGAACCCCAGGCGACAGCGTCGTGGAGATAACCCCGAAACCGGAAGCACCCATGGTACTATCTCTGTGATCCTGGGAGGATCGCAATACTGTGCCGATAACGAAGCTGCGATCAAGGCCTATCAACGGCGCGCTGAGGTTTGTGCCAACATCTCGACATCTCCAACAACAAGGCGTGCTAGTGATCCCGTCACTTTTGACGAAGTGGATGCTGAAGGCATCGATCATCCGCATAACGACTTGTTGGTAATCAACCTGACCGTCTACGACTTCAATGTCGCTCGAGTCCTCATTGACACCGGAAGCTCAGTGGATGTTATCTTCCGGGAAACACTCGAGAAGATGAAGATCGACCAGTCCCTCATCACAGGACAGCCAAAGCCTGTAACGGGCTTCTCAGGTGAAACAACCTGGACACGGGGAACGATCCGCCTGCCAGTCCAAGCTGGAGGTGTTAAGAAGATGGTCAACTTCGCAGTGTCCGATCATTCTGCCATCTACAATCTGATTATGGGGACACCATGGCTCAGTCAGATGCGAGCAGTGCCGTCGATATACCACCTTTGCTTGAAATTCCCAACCAGCCAAGGCGTTCACACGATCTTTGGTAGTCAAAGGGATTCACGCACGTGCTTCTTAGCAGAGCACAAGTTGCGCAACCGTGAAGAGAGCAAGGGATCGAATCCAGAAGCTCACGACCAAAAGAAAGACGACTCGGACTCACAAGGGCCACGGAAGAAAGCGAAGGCCGGGTCTGATCAAGTGAAGGACCTAACCACCCTCTTATAGCAATTACAGATTGCAGAGGGTCGTGAAGAAGAAGAGCGACCCACCTGCGAGCCTGTGATCTCTGTGTGCATTGATGAACAGCACCCGGAGAGATGCGTTGAGATCGGAGCTGCTCTTGATGAAGAGCTCAAAACAAAGTTGGTGGTTTTTCTCCGGAAGAACATCAACACCTTTGCCTGGGCCGCTGAAGACATGCCCGGGATAGACATCAGCGTCACGAGCCACGAGCTCAACGTAGATCCAACATTTAAACCGGTCAAGCAGAAAAGAAGGAAGTTGGGTCCTGAGCGAGCAAAGGCTGTGAATGATGAAGTCGAAAGGCTTCTGCAGTAGGATCAATAACCGAGGTCAAGTACCCCGACTGGCTCGCCAACCCAGTTGTGGTAAAGAAGAAAAATGGGAAGTGGCGCGTCTGTGTTGATTTCACAGACCTTAACAAAGCGTGCCCGAAGGACAGTTTCCCTTTACCTCACATAGATCGCTTAGTGGAAGCAACGGCGGGTAACAAACTGCTTAGCTTCATGGACGCCTTTTCAGGCTATAATCAAATCCTAATGCACCCTGAGGATCGTGAGAAGATGGCCTTCATCACTGACAGAGGTATCTACTGCTATAAAGTAATGCCCTTCGGCCTTAAGAATGCTGGTGCAACGTATCAGAGACTGGTGAACAAGATGTTCCAAGACTAGTTGGGAAAGACCATGGAGGTTTATATTGACGACATGCTCGTTAAATCACTCGAGGAAGAAGATCACATTTCCCACCTAGAAGAATGCTTCAATCAGCTGAACCTCCACAACATGAAGCTCAACCCAACGAAGTGTCGGTTTGCTGTAACCTCTGGTGAGTTCCTTGGATACCTGGTCACTCGCCGGGGTATTGAAGCCAATCCGAAACAAATCGATGCCTTGATCCAGATGGCTTCACCAAAGAATAAACGCGAAGTACAGAGGCTGACTGGGAGAGTGGCTGCACTCAATCGGTTCATTTCCCGATCCACTGTCAAGTGTCTTCCTTTCTACAACACTTTACGAGGCAATAAGCAGTTTGAAAGGTCAGAGAAGTGTGAAGACGCCTTCAAGCAACTGAAGGAGTATCTGGCGACGCCTCCCATCCTTGCTAAGTCAGTAACTGGTGAACCTCTCTTTCTCTACATCGCTGTCTCAGAAACAGCAGTTAGTGCCGTCCTTGTGCGTGAGGAAAGAGGCGAGCAGAAGCCTATCTTCTATGTGAGCAAGACACTCACAGATGCTGAAACGAGATACCCTCAATTGGAGAAGCTGGCATTAGCCGTCCTCATGGCCTCAAGGAAACTAAGGCCTTACTTCCAATCGCACTCAATCGTTATACTTAGCACCTTCCCGCTACGATCGGTCTTACACAGCCCAAGTCAGTCCGGTAGGCTGGCCAAGTGGGCTGTAGAGCTCAGCGAGTACGACATCGAATATAGAGGGCGGACGTGCAATAAATCTCAAGTACTGGCGGAATTCCTCATAGAACTTCCAGAGGACAGCAATTCCAAGGAGGTGCCGCCAGGGATTTGGCAGCTATACGTAGACGGTTCGTCCTCAACGAACGGTTCCGGAGTTGGGATACGACTCCTGTCACCGACTGGAGAGGTCCTTGAGCAATCATTCCGACTTTGTTTTAAAGCTTCTAACAACGAGGCAGAGTATGAAGCCCTTGTCGCCGGTCTGAGGCTCGCCCAAGGGCTACAAATCAAACACATTCACGTGTTTTCGGATTCACAACTCGTAACCAGTCAGTTCAGCGGCGAGTATGTCGCAAAAGACGACCGAATGGAAGCTTATCTGAAGATAGTAAGGGACTTGGCTGCTTCGTTTCAAGAGTTTATCCTCACAAGGATTCCTAGAGGTGAGAATATGGATGCTGACGCATTGGCAAATTTGGCCTCCGCTACCACTGTGCCAGAGGATCCAGCTCTAAAGCGAGTTATCCCAGTTGAGTTCATCGAATTCCCTAGCATCAAGAAGGATGCAGCACTCGCCATCCTGACACGTTCCCAAGCAGCGAAGCAAGCAGACGCCCTTGTGGGGGCTACCGACGAAGATATAGAAATGGCAGAAGAACCAGAAATCCGAGACGCTGACATGCGTGACACCAACAACCCACATCATACCGAAGCAATCCCAATGGACGCTGACACTGAAGAATCTGAGTATGGCTGTGACAAGCTATAGATAAGTGAGATACGAGAATATATTGCCGATGGCAAATTGCCCAGCAGCAAGTGGGCTGCTCGCAAACTACGAAAGCAAGCCGCGCGTTATGTTCTCCTTGATGGAAACCTCTTCAGATGGGGATTCTCTGGTCCAATGCTTACATGTGTAGAAGGAGAGAAAGCAAGACAGATAATGGAAGAGGTTCATAGTGGTTCTTGTGGCAATCATTCAGGAGGGAAAGCACTTGCTATAAAGATCAAGAGACATGGTCACTTCTGGCCTACTATAGTAGGTGACTGCACTAAGTTCTCAGCCAAATGTGAAAAGTGCCAGCGACACGCTCCGAAAATCCATCAACCGACTGCAATGCTCTCCTCCGTCACCTCACCTTATCCGTTCATGAGATGGGCCATGGACATCGTTGGACCATTGCACCCGTCACGGCAGAAGCGGTTCTTACTCGTCCTAACAGATTACTTCTCGAAGTGGGTGGAAGCTGAAGCTTATGCTAACATCAAAGATGTTCAAGTGGAGAGCTTTGTATGGAGGAACATCATATGCCGTCACGGAGTACCATACGAGATAGTAACTGACAATGGTTCGCAGTTCATATCCAACCGGTTCGAGTCGTTCTGTTCAAAATGGAGCATCCGGCTTAGTAAGTCTACGCCTCGCTACCCTCAAGGCAATGGACAAGCAGAAGCTATCAACAAGACAATCCTTGATGGCCTTAAGAAGCGTTTAGAGGCGAAGAAGGGTCGCTGGTCCGATGAGCTTGAAGGGGTATTGTGGTCCCACCGCACCACTCCCCGCAGAGCAACAGGCGAAACCCCTTTCACCCTTGTTTATGGCACCGAGTGTGTCATCCCGTCCGAAGTCTGTTCGCCTGGTGTACGCCGTCAGTTGCTACCTCTCCACGAGCCTATCAACCGCACAATGCTCCTTGACGCGTTGGATTTCCTCGATGAACGACGTGACCAGGCGCTTATTCGGATCGCCAACTATCAGAACGCCGCTTCCAAGTACTACAATTCCAAGGTCAAAGAAAGGAGTTTCTACCCAGGTGACTTAGTCCTGCGAGAGGTATTCCAGAACACAGCGGAACCCAACGCTGGCAAGCTCGGAGCTAACTGGGAAGGCCCATACAGAGTTACAACAGTTGTTCGTCCTGGTGTCTATGAGCTCGCCACCATGACCGGGACTCCAATCCTCCATTCCTGGAACGCAAGGCATTTGAAGAAGTACTATCATTAGTCTTCTCTCCTTTACTTGAACTACGAGGCGACTTGATCCCTGCAAAGGGTACGTAGGCAGCCTGTCTTCGGATAGGTTCAGTTGCCCCCCTTCATCAACAGAGGGGGATTTTACGCTTCATCAGTCTCGTTGCCAGAGGAACTCTATGATCTCCTCCGCCTTAGGGGGGGGGAGTGAGTGTTTTACTCTGCTTTCAGACAAAGTCAGCAGCCTCCTTCGTCTCGAAGGGGGGGAGTGGGGTACCCGTACTCCGCTCTTCTACAACAGCCTCAGTGGCATAAAAACAACTTTATCAGTCACGAGCCTCATGGCTTAAATCAGAGTCGTTCCGCATTCATTGCTGCTGGCCACAGTAATGAATGCGGAGATGCGAACACACTGACATCCACAACGGATTCAAGCGCGCTATATAAGTACCAGTGTTCAGTACTGGGGCGGATGTACCCACCTGACCACTCAGAAACCCAGCAAACATCGTTGGTAATGCAGCTGCTAGTGACCTCCGTTCGGCCTATACCCTGAGCGTGTCACTCTGAAACCCAGGACAAGCACTGGTCGAATTCAAGGTGAACTTGCTCTCGGACAGACGTGTCTAGAAGAGCAGCACCATTTTGCGAAACCCAACAGCAACGTTGGTGATAAAGAGCATGAGCGCATTAGCGTTTTCACAGTCTCCACAAGAGCCTCATACATGAGCAAGCACAATGAGAAGTCGTCAGACCTCTGGTCAATCGCGGGGTCTTACGGCCCTTGGTTCACTAAGCCCAACGCTGGTGTTGGCAAATACATGACAGAAACGCTTAAACAGCCTAAAGAATTCCTAAGTATAGGTACAACATCAACAATATCTAAAGCAAAACCTGAATCTGTAACCATCAAGGGTAAACGTCAGCAAAAGCTACAAGTCATCTTGCATTCACCACAATGCAAGGCTCCAAAATAATAGCAAGGATACAAACCATCCAATGCTACAACCGAAAATTATCAAGTCCAACAATGGTTTTTAGAAACAAAAGGTTATAAATAAACTAAGTCATAATAGAAGAGCAACAGTCGCTCATCGATCACTCCTCTCCGTTGGCAACATCAGCATCCACTGAGATCTCCAAAGCTTGCCTCACGCTAGAAACAAGCTCATCAAACACATCACGAGCGTCGTAGATCGGAATCTTCCTCTCGACTGCAGCATCCAAAGACACTCCATCAGACCCACGGAGACGCTCAATAAGCTCCAAGCTCGCATCGATCTCAGCAAGATCCAGCATGTTATCCTTCGCTGTCCCCTCAAGCCTAGCGAGCGACCTGGCAACCTGTCGGGTCCGGCTAGCAAAGCTACGGTTTGCCTCCTCTTTGGCCCTAGAAACGGCCTCCTCGATCTGGGCGTCCCTAAGACTCTCAGTTTCCAACAGCTTGCTCTTAAGCGAAGTGATCTCCTCCTTGTTCTTCGCATGCCGCGAGGACGCCTTGGACAACTTCCCGTTCAACTCATCCGACCTCTGCTTCGCGGAAGCGACATCGTCCTCGAGGGCTAGGACCTTCCTGGCTTCGCTAGCCTCACGATCACGAAAACGAGAGTCCTCCTCAAAGCAGAAAGCCATGCCATCCAGCTGGGTGGAGAGCTGCGCATACAAAGGAAAGCAAACATAACGCTGGAATAAGTGGAGAAACAATAACAAAGACGAAGAGAGAAAGATAGAGAGATCAAACCTCAGCCACTGTGGCTCTCGCCAGCGCAAGAGCCCTCTCGCCAGAGCCAAGAGTCGAAGAGTGCGCAGCTGCAGCACCATCACTGATCGGATCGCTAACGAACGCCGAAGAAGGACCCACCTTCTGTCGCTTCGGAGGTACCCCATCAGGAGTGCCTCCCGCCTTACCCTCCGATCCAAGGGCCCTCTTCCGCTGTTGCTCACGCCGCCTAGCAATCTCATCAGGAGTGAGGTTAGAACCACGAGACCGCTGAGCTGATGCAATAGGAGTCTTGGGCATTGTGGATGACGGAGCACCCGTCTGCGAGCCTGCCCTCGTTGAGACTGCGGCGCTCGTCGACCCCGCCTTCGCCGATTCGGCTCGCTGAAAAGCGGAGACTCTAGCAGAGCCTCGTCCAAGGACCTTCCCTGGGAAGATCCGAACGGAGAGCGCTCTCCGGATCCTCTGACAGGTGAAAGACTTCACCCAATCACCATCTCCAGAGGCCAGGGCGCTGTGGATAGCCGCCGCTTCACTCCGGCTCACTGTCTGGGATGCTGGTTTCACTACGAAAACAAAGCTACACATTAGTGCACAAGGCACGAACACTGTGCAAAAGAGGATTTCTCTAAGTATAGAATTACCTCGTCTCTCCCAACTCGTTCTGAGGAGGGGAATGCAATCAGCCTCAACACTATTTTCGGAGATCTTGACGAAGAAGAACCGGTCCTCGAAGTAGTCATCCTTGCTCGGGAAACCACTAATAAGAGTACGACCCGGAACCGGGGTGACGCAATACCTCAGCTCATCTACACGGCCACGGGGCCTGAGGTCCAGTAGAGAGGACAGTTGCCCGATGCTAATCTCCGCGTTGCATTCCCTGCTCAGCACGTAAATCCCGATGACATGCCTCAACCCTCTGGGGTTGATCTGAGCAAGGGAAACACCGTTCGCCTCTAAGAAACGAAGGAGGAAGCCAGGTACCGGGAACCACAGCAAACAATGCTCGATGAAGTTCTCATACAAGGTAAAGTGTCCTGGAGGCGGAGCGTCAGCCCGCTGAGTGTGGTCGGGAGCAACTAACTGGATCTCATCCGGAATCCCGCACTTCCTTCTGAGAGCCTGCAGCGCCGTCTCATCAGACAAAGTGGATCCCAGGGGGTCCGGACGCGCATTCTTCTTCTTGACCACCGGGTGTCGTTCAACCTCTGCGGAGACATTATCATCACCGTCCTCATCATCGGAGGCAACCGACCTGAACGAAGAAGAGTCCGACGCCAAAGCGTTGGCTGCACCATCGGGGAGCCTTGGATCCTCATCATTGAGGGGAAAAGAGAGTCTGATCCCACCATTAGGGGCCATCAAATCCTCATCACCACTAAGCCTCCTCTCCTCCTCAATATCCGCTAAGCTATCGAAGATATCATCATCGCTCTCATCGGGTCCGTGGAGACGACTCCGCGGGACAGTGATTTTGCTACGACAACGGACTCTAGCTCCGGTATTCTCGAACGATGCCGAGGATGGCATCACGACTTCGCGATCGGTTCGGCTCGATGAAAAGACCGCGCGATCATCTCCACTCGTGACCGCAATCACAGGCTCGGTCTCCTTCGCAATCCCGACCGTAGGTTCGGTCTCCCTCACGACTGCGACCGTAGGATCGGTCCCCCTCACGACCGCGACCACGGGCTCGCTCAAGGCCGCCACCTCGGGCTCGGTCCCGTACGGAGTTGCGACCACAGGGTCGACCTTGGACGATGCCGCGACCGCGAGGTCACTCGCACTCAGAGATGCGACCGCGGGGTCGGTTCCACCCGAAGCCTCGACCTCGGGGTCTGTTCGGTCCGGTATCGTGCCGATGGCTTCGGTTCCATGCGACGGCACCACCGGTTTACGACAATCGACCGAGCTAAGCTCCGTCTTGTCCATGGCGACGATTTCGCCTACAACAAGTCAACCCATTAAATCAAAGGTCAAGAATTTCACTCTTCATCAAGAACACTTCTCAAAAAACAAACAAACAAGATCTATCTCTTAACAAGCTTCAATGGGGAATCTCCAAAAGACTATGCAAATCCAAGGCCAATTCCATCAACAATCAAAGCCTAGAAATTGATAGCAACCGAGGATTCAAGGATTCTCCTAAGCAATCAACAATCCAACATAGCAAAGTTTGGTTCTCCATGAAAAAGTTTAGATCTATGAACTTGGATTTTCAAGAAGGCTATGGAGATCTAGATGATAACTCACCAAAGAGGAAAGGTGAGCAAAGGATGTGCAAGTTCGGGTTCGGCAATAAGTCGCGAGCCTCCGGTCGGATGTGAGCGAAGTCACGATCGGCGGTGGCGTGGGGCTTGTGGTCGGCGGCGGCGAGAAAGAAAGAAGAAGAAGAAAATTTTTTAGATCTAGAAGAAAGGAAGAAGAAAGAGTGGACCAAGTCAACACCCTATCTACTCTTTCTCACACCAAACGGGTCCCGCCTCCGTTCAAAAAACACAACGCAACACTTTTTCCTCCGGAAATCACTTGGCTTCTACTCGGAAACGTCATTGACGTTAGCAATCGCAACACGGAGTCTTAAAATCTCCATAGGAAATACGAAGTCTTAAAATCTTCGAGTAAAAAAAAAAAAAAACGAAGTCTTAAAATCTTCGAGTAAAAAAAAAAAACTCTTTCAGAAAACGCAGTAGCTTCAGCTAAGGAAGCATGAAGTCTTAAAATCTTCATAACGTTTACAGAGTCTTAAACCCTTTTGCGTAAAGTCATTTTCTACCACTATGAGAAAGGATAGGCTAATACCTTGACTTTAAACGGTAACGCCGATGTCCAGCACATCTCTTAAACTCGGCACTATCACCTCTGATATTACCGAGCTGGGGGGCTAACTGTTGGGGTCGGTTTTTACCCGCTCGACGTTAAACGGTCAAAGTCAAATATACGCCAAGGTCCTCTTGCGGATAGAAGCAAAGCAAGTGACCATAGAGTAAAATGAAGCAAGAGGGTTATGGACTTAGCAAGAACCGATCACGGGCTCGGCATGTTGAAGGACCGACTTTGGCTCTGGCATGTCAAGGAGCCGACCATAGGCTCGGTTCGCCGAGGACCGACCATAGGCTCGGTTCGCCAAGGTCCGACCGTGGTGTCGGCACGTCAAGGGACCGACCATAGGCTCGGTTCGCCAAGGTCCGACCGTGGCGTCGGCACATCAAGGGGCCGACCGTAGGCTCGGTACGCCAAGACCGACCGTGGCTTCGGCATCCCCGGGAACCGACCAAGGGTTCGGCGTGGACGGACGGCCGAGTATGGACTCGGTTCGGCGATATCTCGACGGGCCGATCCTACCTTCGGTCCGATGGAACCTTCGGCCCAGTTACATGAAGATGGTCTGAAGGCAGAAACATTACGGCCCGGATGCGAAGCCCATTTTAACGTGACCGACCTCGACGAGGCAAACCCACAAGGACTTAGGAAACAAGGCCGACTTAGACATAGTATAAATAGGCTTCTTTGTACACCCTAAAGGGGATCCGCAATTTCAATACGAGAACTTGTACTCAAAGCTTGTCTGAGCAATAAACAATCTCTTTACATCTTTCTTGGCCCTAGCTTACCATAGAAATCTCACAAGCTTCCCTCGAACTCTTACAAATTCTAGTTGTGTTGGTTTCGACCCCCACACGGGTCATGTCCAATCATATGTTCTCCAACATATATCCATGTGATTGACTTTAATACTCTTATTAATGACTCCATGAAACTTAGTCATCAGTCACCTCACATACCAGTCTCACGCGGTTTCTAGTGTCCCACATTAACAACCTCGACCGGGGACAAACATAATCTATGACATTTAATTCTCATAGGGTTTCATGATCAAGTCCTCAACTTGATGACCTATAGAATGTCATAAATTATTTTGGGACTTCCAATTAAACACATTTAAATAATTCTGAAATCAAATTTCATTAAAATAATCATTGTACGATTACATGAACATAAAACATAACTTACAACAAGATAACTCCCACTAAAATCAAGATCACATCTTTATTTCCTTAAGACCTATAGCAGCAGTATGACTCTCATGCTTAGGTCGTGGAAGGGGCTTGGTCAGAGGATCAGTGACGTTCTCATCTGTTGGAACTCTACTGATCTTCACGTCTCCTCTATTTATTATATCACGAATCAAGTGATATCTCCTCTCTATGTGTTTGGACTTCTGGTGTGATCTCCGTTCCTTAGCCTGAGCAATGGCTCCATTGTTGTCACAATACAACGCCACTGGCTCTAAAATGCTAGGAATCACACCAAGTTCAGACATGAACTTCTTGATCCAAACAGCTTCCTTTGCTGCTTCAGAAGCGGCAATGTATTCAGCCTCAGTTGTGGAATCGGCTACGGTGCTCTGCTTGGAACTTTTCCAACTGACTGCACCGCCATTCAGACAAAAGACATAACCAGACTGAGACCGGAAATCGTCTTTGTCCGTCTGAAAACTCGCATCAGTGAATCCACTTATAACCAGTTCATCACTTCCTCCATATACCAAGAACTTATCCTTAGTGTTTCTTAAATACTTGAGGATATTCTTGACTGCTGTCCAGTGACATTCACCTGGATCTGATTGGTATCTACTCGTCATGCTTAAAGCACAAGCAACATCTGGACAAGTACACAGCATGGCATACATAATAGATCCTACTGTCGGAGCATAAGGAATTCTATTCATTCGCTCCCGCTCAGCTAGTATCGAGGGACACTGCTTTTTGCTAAGAGTAACGCCATGTAACATTGGCGTGAAACCTTTCTTGGAATTCTGCATACTGAATCTGTGCAAGACTTTATCTATATAAGTATCTTGACACAATCCAATAAGTTTATTTAATCTAACTCTATAGATTCTTATTCCAAGAATATACGCGGCTTCACCCATGTCTTTCATGGAAAAACAACTTCCAAGCCAAGCCTTGACAGACTGAAGCAATGGAACGTCATTTCCGAGAATAAGTATGTCATCTACATACAGTACGAGAAATGCAACTCCGCTCCCACTAGTCTTCTTGTATACACATGGTTCTTCTTCGTTCTTGATGAAGTCAAACGAAGATTCCAACTCCTTGATGCTTGCTTCAATCCATAAATGGATCGATGAAGCTTGCATACTTTCCCAGCATTCTTAGGATCTGTGAAACCTTCAGGCTGTGTCATGTACACATCCTCTTCCAGAATTCCGTTAAGGAAAGCTGTTTTCACATCCATCTGCCATATCTCATAATCATAATAAGCGGCAGTTGCTAGGAGTATCCGAATGGATTTAAGCATAGCGACTGGGGAATAGGTCTCATCATAGTCAATACCATGAATTTGTTTGAAACCTTTAGCCACTAATCTTGCTTTGAATATCTGAATATTCCCATCCACGTCAATCTTCCTTTTGAAGATCCATTTACACTCAATGGGTCTTACACCATCGGGTAAATCTACCAAGGACCATACTTGGTTTTCTGACATGGATCCCATTTCGGATCGAGCGGCTCCAAGCCACTTTTCGGAGTCAGGGCCCAACATCGCTTCTTCGAAATTTGCAGGCTCGTCACTGTCAATGATCAACAAGTCATGACACTCGTTCACGAGAAACCCATAGTATCTATCAGGTTCGTGACGGATCCTTTCGGATCTGCAAATTTCAGACATCACAGGTTCAGGTTCCACAACTTCTTGTGGTTCCACTTGCTGCTCTTCCTCATGAGGTTGAGCAGGCTCCTGTGATTCTCGAACTTCTTCGAGTAGTACTTTACTCCCACTATTTTTCTTGTAAAGAAATTCTCTCTCTAGGAAAGTACAATCCCGAGCAACAAACACTTTGTTCTCAGAACGGTTGTAGAAGTAGTACGCCTTGGTTTCTTTAGGATAACCAATGAAAAAGAATTTATCAGATTTGGGTGCGAGCTTATCAGATATTAAACGTTTTACATAAGCCTCACAACCCCAAATTTTCAGGAAAGACAAACTTGGAACATTTCCAGTCCACATCTCATATGGTGTCTTTGCAACTGATTTTGATGGGACTCTGTTTAGTGTAAACGCTGACGTTTCTAGAGCGTATCCCCAAAAGGATAATGGAAGGTCTGTGTGACTCATCATTGATCTAACCATATCAAATAGGGTTCGATTCCTCCTCTCAGAAACTCTATTCCATTGGGGTGTTCCAGGAGGAGTGAGTTGTGAAACAATTCCACACTCTCTCAGATGATCACTGAACTCTTGACTTAAGTATTCTCCGCCACGATCAGATCGAAGAGCTTTAATACTCTTGCCAAGTTGGTTCTGTACTTCATTTTGGAACTCCTTGAACTTTTCAAAAGATTCCGACTTGTGTCTCATTAGATAGACATAGCCATACCTACTGAAGTCATCAGTAAAGGTAATGAAGTATTGATAATTTCCTCTAGCACTTATGCTCATTGGGCCACAAACATCTGTATGTATAAGGCCCAATAAGTCACTAGCCCGTTCATTTGGTTTGTTGAACGGTGCCTTTGCCATTTTTACCATTAAACAAGATTCACACTTCTCACATGATTCATAATCAAATGAGCCCAAAAGTCCATCACTATGGAGCTTCTGTATGCGATTCTCGTTTATGTGGCCCAAACGACAGTGCCAGAGAAAAGTTGGGTTTTCGTCATTAGACTTAAACCGCTTAGTATTTATGTTATAAACGGGCATTGATTGGTTTAAAATGTAAAGCCCATTCTCTAATGGGCCGCTACCATAAAACATACCATCACGATTAAAAGAACAACATTTATTCTTTATAGAAAAATCAAAACCTTCTAAATCCAAACAGGAAACAGAAATGATGTTTCTGCTTATCGCAGGTACAAAATAGCAATTGTTTAATTCTAAAACCAAGCCCGAAGGCAAAGACAAATGATAAGTGCCTACGGCTAACGCAGCAACCTTTGCTCCATTCCCGACACGCAGCTCCACTTGTCCTTTTCCCAGCGTCCTACTATTGCTTAGTGCCTGCACATTAGTACAAATATGAGCACCACAGCCGGTATCCAATACCCATGAGTTATAACCTGTAGAAGTAACATTTACTTCAATAACATAAATACTTGGAGAAGTCGTCTCGTACGTCTTCTTCTTGTTCTTCAGACCATCCAGATATTGCTTGCAATTTCTTTTCCAATGCCTAGGCTCATTGCAGAAATGGCATTTATCCGCATCAGAAGGGCCAGCCTTGAACTTAGGATTAGGCGCAGGTTTGTCCTGGTTCACAACCTGGACAGCCTTGCCCTTTCCTTTGCCCTTGCCGGGTTTCTTAAACCTATTGCCCCCTTGTACCATGAGCACATTAGGGGCACCCTTCTTGATGTTCGGCTCAGCTGTCTTGAGCATGCCATGTAATTCAGTCAACGTCTTCGTCAAGCTGTTAATGTTGTAATTCAGTATGAACGTATCATAGCTTGACGGCAGTGACTGAAGAATGATGTCTGTAGCCAACTCTTGGCTAATAGGACAGTCCAGTTTCCCCAAGTTATCAATTTAACCCATCATCTTTATGACGTGGGGACTCACTGGAGCGCCATTTGGCAGCTTGCACTCAACTAGAGATTTAACCGTCTGGTATCTCTCAGTTCGAGCCTGCTCCTGAAACATCGCTTTCAGGGATGTGATTATCTCGATGGGCGACGCCACGTTCTCATATTGCTTCTGCAAATCTGAGTTCATGGTAGCCAGCATCAGACAAGTCACATCGACAACATCATTCGAATGCTTATCCCAAGCATTCTTTTCTGTCTGCGAGGCATTGGCACGGTACTTCTCGAGGAGAACTTTATCAAGGACATAGTCCCTTTTCTCCTGCCTGAGAACAATTCTCAGGTTCCGATACCATTCCAGAAAGTTCGATCCATTAAGCTTGTCCTTCTCAAGGACGGATCTCAGGGAGAAAGTGTTGTTTGAGCTTGTCATTGCTGAAACAAAAGAGGTAGAGGGTAAGTTATGATGTTCAAAAGAGAAAACTTAACAATTAAGAAAACTCGCATTATATTCAAAACTATATTTCCTCTAATGAATATAATGATCCAAGATTCACATTTCACCAAAACCCAAGCAAGCCACTGGCTGTTACTCAAATCTTAGTTATTTAGGTAAGAAACACCTTGCTAATCATATCCAATATGACTCTTGGTTGTGGATAAAACATCTTATATTTTTGTCCACCTGATGTCTATGGGCCCAGAACTTCTGATAGCCCATTCAAGTAAACCAATCTCTTCAGTCATGTAACAGTTGATGCCATGCACTGCAAGCCCATCAACACATTACCTACTGCCTTACTCATGTAACTGCAGATACCTTGCACTGCAAGCCTATCACGCAATGACACGAATCTTGACAGCTGACAAGATCGGGAAGACATCCAGAACACTTGATATTTAGTCGAGGAACTGAACATTTAATCCTAATACATATCAAATATGCATTCAGGAACCCAATCTTATTAAATCTGGTTCGGTTATTTGATTTCAGGTTCACTAACCTTCAATCAGCGTAGGCTGTCGATCGACACTAACTTAGTGTCGATCGACACATACGTTTCTGTCTCAGTTCATCGAAAACCGATCAATCCAATTGAACCGATTTCGATAATCGACACAAAATTTCAATAACCGGTGAGTGTCGATCGACATACCATTTGTGTCGATCGACATTGACCAAACCAAATTCAATTTCTCGATAACCGGTCAATCCAATTGAACCGGATCGATAACCGGTCAATCTTATTGAACCGGGTCGATTACAGGTCGGTGTCGATCGACGCAACATTTGTGTCGATCGACGCCAACCAAACCGCAACAAACCGAAATTTGCCAGTTTAATCAATTTGTTAACCGAGCATGATAACCGATTCAATCCAATTGAACCGGTTCATCAATCGCAAGGCAAAGACAGACGTGTCGATCGACACTACCTTAGTGTCGATCGACACGACTAGGTTTCTTTCACGATTTGAGCAATTTTTCACGAAAACGATTTTACGATGGAAAAACGATCAAATCCGAATTCAGTTCATATAGATTGCAAGTTAAACCCTAAGGCTCTGATACCACTATAGGACATTCCTTTGGTGGTTACTCTAGAGGTTTGATGAATATGCCACTCTTGCTTTGAATATCTGAATATTCCCATCCACGTCAATCTTCCTTTTGAAGATCCATTTACACTCAATGGGTCTTACACCATCGGGTAAATTTACCAAGGACCATACTTGGTTTTCTGATATGGATCCCATTTCGGATCGAGCGGCTCCAAGCCACTTTTAGGAGTCAGGGCCCAACATCGCTTCTTCGAAATTTGCAGGCTCGTCACTGTCAATGATCAACAAGTCATGACACGTCGATTGACACAAATGTTGCGTCGATCGACACCGACCTGTAATCGACCCGGTTCAATTAGATTGACCGGTTATCGATCCGGTTCAATTGGATT